>JARJDW010018885.1:0-11344 GCA_030264715.1 Adinopsis sp. GC000173 | reverse complement strand
GCCTGAAGGTTACTCAGATATAAAATAATACTTATTGCAACTTGGAAAATTGTTTCTTTTGTTGGTAAAGCGAAATGCTCGAAGGTACTTTTTGAATAAAATAATCTAAGATAAAAGTTAGCGCTTAAATTGGAAAATGAAATTTTTGTTCTACATAACACGCCGAATATATAAAAAATTTTATATATAAAAGAGCCATTTGCGTATTATAATGTAACATATTCAACTTTCTACTTTACAAAAGTCTTTTGCATTCGTATAGAACGCAACACAATAGGCTACAAATTTTTGAAAAGTTAAAGAATAGTTTCAAGTCCTAGGACTCGTTTACGGATTGTAAAAGTTCATAAACGTATGCTAATAAAGCTGATCAAATTTATGTCTTTTATATGCAGTATAAAAGTTTGCTTGCAAAAAAAATAATAAAAAAAAACTTTGCTGCAAACAGTCCTCTCTTTTTTTCTATACGCTGCTTAAAGACTTTCCTTTTTTTATTATTATTTTTGAGCGTCCTGTTTGCATATTTACTCTTCATTTATTTTAGATTGAAAACCTTTTCGCACCCTAAGAAACTTAACTTAGGTAACGATTATAAAAGACTTTCGCAACTTTACTTAATGACAATAATGAGAAAATCCCCTTTGCTCCTTCTTCAGCGCAAAAATTTACATATTTATGCAACATATTTCACTCAAAACAGCAAAAAATCAACGGTGGCGGGCAAATATTATATTTTCTAAACATAAACATGCACCGTGACTTTGTTTTAAGTTTACCGTCGTCACCTCCCACGAGACAGATTGCATTTTATTAGCCCCTAAATAAAAAGGCAAATTTATTTATAACCAGAGATTTGCGCTTAATTTCGGGCGATTAAAAATTTAAAATAGCATGATATAAAAAAAGCAACGACATAAAAACAACGACTTTACAATTTGGCAAAATCAATTTCAGCTTTAAGTAATTAATTAAATTGGTGTGTGTTTATTAAAAAAAGTTAGAAAAATAATAATAATAAGCGGCTTGCGTCATTCTTTTAGTTAGTTTTGCTCGTAGTAGTCATACCTTCCTTCTTAAAAACACGCTGAAGACATTTTTGCGAACTTGTAGTCAAGAAATTGGCGAAGAAGTCGATGTACAATAAATATTGTATATTGATGAATTGGTAAAACAATTTTTAGAAAATACCATAATATAAAAAAGCAACCATATAAAACAATTTCTTTAAACGACTTAACAACTCGGTAAAATCAATTTCAGCTTTAAGTAATTAAATCGGTGTGCGTTTATTAAAAAAAGTTAGAAAAATAATAATAATAAGCGGCTTGTGTCAGTTTCTTACATTCGGATAATCTAAATTTAATGTTTCAAGTAATGGTTAGTGTTGCTTGTAGTGGTCACACCTTCCTTTTTAAAAACACCCTGAAGACATTTTTGCAAACTTGTAGTCAAAAAATTGGCAAAGAAGTCGATTAACTACAAGAAATATTGCATAGTGATGAATTGATAACACAATTCTTAGAAAATATANACGTTATTGTTTTACATTCGACTAATCTAAATTTAATGTATGTTGACGTAATGGTTAGTGATCCTTGTAGTGGTCACACCTTCCTTCTTAAAAACACGCTGAAGACACTTTTGCAAACTTATAGGCAAGAAATTATCAAAGAAGTCGATGTACTACAAGAAATATTGCATATTGATTAATTAGTGGCACAATTTTTAGAAAATAGCATGATATATAAAAACAATCAGTTTCAGCTTTAAATAATTAAATCGGTGTTCGTTTATTAAAAAAAAGTTAGAAAAATAATAATAATAAGCGGCTTGCGTTATTGTTTTACATTCGGCTAATCTAAATTTAATTACGCTTAAATTCGTGTGTAAATGCATGAAAAATATTTGTTTTTAGCGTACGTATATAGCTCTAGCTTTAATATTAAAACGCTTTATGTGCGGATTAATATTGTCAAAATTATAGCCAACAGTAGACGCATACGTTTTACTCGTCGCGCATCATCTTTAATCTTTCGCTTTTAATCTCAGCCGCAGTTATTCTTACAAAAGCTTAATTAAATTAGAATGAATTTGGAAATTAATTTTCTTAAATGCGACGCTATTAGCAATAATGTTTATGATTTTATTCGCACAGATAACTTTCTTAATAGAATTTAGATGTTTAATGGTATTATTCAGACTTTTCTAGTTTTACTATGAATTCAATACTGTCAAACCCCATAATTCGAATGAAAGTTAAGACGAAGGATTCGTAAGTTAAAGAGTGAATCTTTCTTAAATGCGAGGCTATTAGCAATAATATTTATGATTTTATTCGCACACATAACTTTTTTAATAAAATTTAGATCTTTAATGGTATTTTTCAGACTTTCTTAGTTTTTCTATGAATTCAATACAGCCAAACCTCATAAGACGAATGATTTTTAAGACAAAAGGAGATCCTAAAAATAATTTGGGACACTAAAAATGATTAAAAAGTTAAGGAGGGCTTTAATCCTATGTGTCCTACTATGTACTACTCCTCCTATGTATTATACTACTGTATTCAAAAAGTAAGACCAATTTTTAATTTCAATAGCGCATGCAAATCGCACATCATTAACATTGTTTTTTACTTTGTAAGCATTGTAATTAACGTCTGTAACAATTTTTAATTCAAAACATTTATTAGTTTATGTTTTACGGCGCTAAAAGTACATGCGGCGATTATGCTTCATCTCTTCTAACGTCCCAAAACAGTTTCTCCAGAGAAGTATTTTGAGATTCTAGGATAGTCATAAGTGATACAGTAGTGAGTAAGGCGAGTTCGGTAGTTGTGGATCGATATGCACAGGATTTTTGGTGATAAAGTTACTAAGAATTAGTACATTGTGAGAGGTGCATTGTGAACGTTATGGCATTAGTCAATAACTTCCAGGTTTTAGGCCCAAAATATCTTTCAAAATGATATTGAAACTCTTTCGACATACCAACTAGTCTCGAACAGTCATATTTAGAACGCCAAGCAAAATTTCTTTGGTTTTCTTGACGTCGGTAAAGGTTGATGCTCGTTAGAAGCGTTTTTCGTCTTCAAAGCTTTTTCGACTTTCTTTTTACGGATACTACCACGTATAAGCATTGCTTTCTGACAAAATATGGTGCCAGAAGATTTTTTGCAAGATTCCGAATATTTCTAGATCCAAAATTTCATTCCTCAAACAAAATTTAATGCTACTTTTTTGCTCAATATTGTAATAATCTCTGGATGCATTTTTAGCGTCGTATAACATTAGACGTAAAACAAAAACTAATGAATGTTTTGATGTGAAAATTGTTACAGATGTTTATTAAAATGCTTACAAGTTATAAAAGAAATATAATTGAGGTATGGTTTACCTGGGTTAATTAAATTGAAAATTAGTCTTACTTTTTGGACACAGTAATATATTGATGTTAGTTATAATCAGTTTTATTTAGACTAGCTTAATTTATGCTTCGTAAAACGTAGAGTTCATAGTACGAAACGTTTCTGAAAAGTATTAATTTCGTCTTACGAGATTTTGTATTATTAACCAATGCTATTTATATTTGCTGCAAGATGAAATAAGAAAATTGTGAACGCGCGTGTTGTGTGAATTGTTTTTGTCTAACGATATCTTAATAACCTTCTTCGATTACACTGTTTTCAGTTGTAATTATCAGTAATTTGGGTTTCTTTGTCGAATGCGGTGATGATTAATAGCAGTGATCATTAACTTGATAAACATCTGCTCATAATTGTTTCGTGATTTTTCTTATATTTGAGCTAAATCTATCGGAAAATGTAATCGTGACTATCGTATATTAAATAATTATTATTTTGTATTTCATTGTAGGATGAAAAGCGGAATTACGCAGAAACTATTTGCAATTTAAAGCGTTTAAAACTCTACATAATATGCCTATTATTGCATTATTCGTAACTTTTAATTGTCGCAAAATGATGAATGGATTTATTACTAATATAATAATGTTTAAATGGAAATGTAAATGTATTTTACAATGATGAATACTTTCATTCATACATTTGTTCCATTTTTATTCAAAAAGTATATCATTATAAAGTATTGGATAGTTGGGTGGTCAAGATAAACTAATAGTGAAGTAATTAATTGCTTTATATTAATATTATTAGATATTTAATTAACAAACTATGCACTAATGCAATAACTAATGAGTTGGCAGGCTTCAATGTTTTGACGATCATTATACACGTACCTGTGTAATTAATTAATTTAATTATTTAATTATATTATATTATTATATTATTATAGTATAACAAAATTGTTGAGTTGACTCCTCAATTTTAGAACGGCATAAAAATTAGTATAGAGCGATTTTTTATTTTTCTATTCAGTAGGGGTCGCTATTTCATTTTCTTGGATTCTAAAAAATGTGAAACCAAGATAACCATAATTAGTATTACTACACAACATTTTTTCTGCATCGAATTTGTCGCCAATTTAGTCAATTCGTGGTAGCAAAAATGTCTTTAGTATGTTCACGTAATGGTTAATGTTGCTTGTAGTGGTCACACCTTCCTCCTTAACACACGCTGGAAACATTTTTGCAACCCTGTAATCAAGAAATTGGCGAAGAAGTCGATGCATAACAAATATTGCATATTGATGAATTCGTGCCACATTTTTAATACGCAGTAACTTAAATCAGACTCTTTATTGAATTAGAAAAATAAAACTAAAAATAAAGCCCTTTTTTTATGCCGTTTTGAAATTGTTGAGTCTACTCTGGACCACCCGGTATAATATCAATAATAATGAATTAAATTCAATAGTTAAATGGATGTTAATCTACAAACAAAAAAAGCTTGTAAATATAAACACTGTGCATATTCTCTATCTATCTTCCTTCTATATAATAATATTATTTTTAACATATTTCTACAGAAAATATTATACTCATCGTCAGTAGAATGTATGTGACACATATTTTATAAATAATTTGCAATATAACTATAAATTATATATCATCTTATAGAAACTATTTTAAAATCATCTATTCGTTGCTGATATGAAAATAATGAGATTTTGGGATGGATTGCAGTAGCTTTAAAAAATTCAATTCACACATATTCTCTTTGAAACAAAAATGATCAAGTATTGTAGATCAAAGATGCTCAACTATATGACTACAAAAATTGTATATAACAATGAAACAAATAACGAATTTTGATTTCTACAAAGACACAACAACAAGTATAATTCCACTAAAAATTGTATTCAATTTGCCACAACAATTTCTGGCGACAATCAGTAATTCAAACGCAATATTTTTCTAATAAATAAAAAGAGTGATTTTTGTTTGAAAATAGCCAGTTCGCTTTAAACCTATTAGTAGTTTCTTCAATCTATTACTCTTGTTAATTTTGCTTCGATATTGTTAGTTTTTTTCATTTTTATCTCTCCTAATGCCATATTCTATAAAACAACCCAATTTTTAACTTTAACAATGAAACAAATAGTGAATTTTGATTTCTACAAGGACAACAAGTATAATTCCACTAAAAATTTTATTCAATTTGCAACTACAATTTGTAGCGACAATCAGTGATTCAAACACAATATTTTTCTAACAAATAAAAGTGTGATTTCTGTTTGAAACTACTCCGTTCGCGTTTAAACCTATTAGCAGTTTCTTTAAATAATCTGTTTATCGATATTATTTTCTTACTTTAATCTTTACCCTCGATAATTTTGCTTCAATAATGTTTGTTTTATTATTTTTATCTCCCCTAATGCCATATTCTATAAAACAACTTAATTTTCAATTTTAACTATGAAACAAGTAATGAATTTTGATTTCTACAAAGAGAAGAACGTATAATTTTTGCTAAAAATTGTATTCAATTTATAACAACAATTTGTAGTGATAATCAGTGATTCAAGCACAATATTTTTCTAACAATTTAAAGTGTGATTTCTGTTTGAAAAAACTCAGTTCGCTTTAAACCTATTAGCAGTTTCTTCAAATAATCTGTTTATGGATCTTATTTTCCTACTTCAATCTATTACCCTTGTTAATTTTGCTTCAATAATGCTAGTCTTTTTTCATTTTTATCTTCTAATGCTATATTCTATAAAACAACTCATTTTTTTACCTTAAAATCAACATGGATATTAATTTTTATGCTCATTTTTCGGTAATTAAATGCTGTTTAAAGTCACGGATAGTTAAATTGTTGAGAAAACATCAAAATGGACTAAATAATTAATTTGACACGCAATTTAGTTATTCAATAACACAATAATTAATGAGTCAACCTTTGGGCGATCATCACACCTGAACAATCATAATAACAAAATTATATATAGGTATTTATTTTTTATTAAACTGAATACATATATTATTTACAACACAAATAATATGTAAAAAGAAATTTATTGTAAATTCATAATTATTTCCATCAAAACAAGTTTCTACAGCCTATAAGTTCTTTTCATATTCAATCTCTTTTATATTTAAATATCATTCTCAGCTTCTTTCTATAAGAAGTAATCCCTTATTCTAAAATAGAAAATTTAAATCCTAGTAAAATATATATGATAATCTCATTTTAAATAGATGCAATTTGCAATATAATATAACAGGAAATTGTTATTTTGCATAAAATATTACATTTTAAATACTTCAACTATTTTCGAAAAACATTTTGGAAGAGATTGCATATTTTATATCCGATATTGTTACTAATAACTTGTCAAAAACATTCTCTTCGTAAAGACTTAATTAATGGAAACTAAAACTTATGAAATTTAATTATTTTTTTTCAGCTTTTTGATATCTGGTTAATAATTTTTACATTAATATTAATTCTGCAAGCGATTTATCTTATATATAAATGAAAGAAGGATAAATGGGCAGAAATACTAAATGATATAAATTGGAACAATAATATGAAATAAACGATATAATAAATTTCTATATATGAAATCTCACTCACGTAATCATTTATCAATTTATATTAAAAATTAGTTGTTAGATATCGTGTCAGACATGTCCCATTCATTGTAATCTAGTGATCCTGCTGACGCTGCATACATGCAGCCCGCTCCCCAGAGCCCTTCTCTTACCATTTCCCATATTACTGGACACGAAGTTGGAAAGCTGTCTCAGACGTATATGTGCGGCATCCCATAGGAATCGCAAAGCTGAATCGAAGATAGAATTACTAGCAAAACTTTTGAGATTTTTCTCATTGCTGCAGCACTCCATTTCAGCCATTTCACGTTATTTTTCACAACAACGGGCCAAATTAATTTCCAGCCCAGTTCGGTGGTGTAAATTAGATGAGCATTTTAATGTTTACTATCCTCGCATTAAAACAAGTTAAAGAGCAAAAAATTGTGTGCGCAAAACCTTGGCGAAGAATAAAATTAAAGCGCTCTCTCTACTTTGGGGAGATAAAATAGTTGGTAATATGTTAGCAAGATTAACCACAAATTTAAACCAAATTTATGAATTCACCCCAACAGAGTACTACTAATTATAATACATATTTCTCTCGCTTCCTCTTTCATTTCCATACAGTTTACAAAAGGGTATTTTACCTAAATTACTAGAAAATATTTATGTGGAAACATTTTGCGCTAAATTGAATATAGATTTTATTATTATTTACCTACACCTAAGTAATACATTTTACATTCAATTATTTTCTAGTTTTTGCCCCATATAATATCTGCTATTTATTAAAACGCAACTTTGTATATACGGCTTGCTAAATTAATATTTAATTAATATTTTCAAAACAATTTTGTTAAAAGATGAATAATAATACATGTAACAGCTTTTTCATTATGTAAAATACAAAATTAGAGAATACTTATGTTTATAACCTATTAGTTTTTTCCAAAACAAGTTTAAAAACTATTATCTGGTGCAAAGTAAATGACAATAAGCAAAATTGGGTATAAACTTTAAAAAAACAATACAAGAAAATCAATAAAATTAATTAGAAAAAATTAATACGTTGAAGATAATCTAAATAACTAGTAGCCTGCAATTTGTTTACAACTTAGTACTAAAACCACTGTTATGTGGCATAAACTATCACTTATGTCACTTGTTACAGTATATAGGTATATACATATATGGTATATACAACTACTTTTTAAATATGTGATTATTTATTTTATGTTTTATTTAAAATATTTTTTTAAGATAAGTGGTAAAGCAATATATAATGTTTTATTGATGTTTTTTACGAAAAGTCTAAAATAAGTTCTAAAAATATTGCCTGGTGCAAGATAAATGTCAACAAGAACAATGTGCTTTAAAAAAGTAATACAAAAAAATAAAAAAATAATTAGAATTACGAAAAAAATAAAATTAATTGTAAAATTTAAATATTAATACTTTGAAGATAATGTAATTTTATTGTTTGTTCAATGAATATCAATGTTTTTCACTGAATTTGAGTGTTTTTTCAATAAATTTTAATGTTTTTTACTGAATTTTAGTGTTTTTTTCAATTAATTTCCATGTTTTTAACTGAATTTTAGTGTTTTTTAATGAATTTTAATGTTTTCACTGAATTTTAGTGTTGTTTTTTCAATGGTTTTCAGGGAATTTTAGTGTTTTTCAATGAAGTTCAATGTTTTTCACTGAATTTTAGCGTTTTTTTTTATAATTTGATACTTAAATCATTGTTTTCAGGCGTAAATTATCATTTACGCCACTAGTTATACAACGTAAATACAATACCTAACTATTTTTTACAGATATTATTTATTCTATTACACGTTTTGTTTAAAATATTTTTCTTTAGGATAACCGATGAATTTGTTCAAAGATGAATATTCCAGATAAAATGTTATGCGCTTACTAATGTCTTGATTTTTGAAGTATATGGGAAATTTTTAGCTTTGTTGAGAAAAATAATGTAGTTTATAACATTATAAATTATCGTAAGAATGAGGACTGGTATATAAAAAATTGCATTTTTATATTTGTGCTAATTTTTAATCAATAATTTATATTGTGTTTTGATTGATTTTCAATACAATGGTTTTCTTTATTTCGTGAAGAGTGGCGCGTAATAAAATAGAGGATTGTGCAGCTAGCTTTTTATTCAACCTTTACAAAAACTACACGGCTTTATTGAAATTTTATGTGCTTACGCTTTTTTTACTTAATTTTCTTATCTGCATTTCTATAATCCTTACCCAATATAATTTATTTCTATAAATCTATGTAAAATGGATTTTTTTTGCATTTCGAACCGGCTGCGAATTTTATTGTTCAATAAAATTCCATTCAATTAGTTTATAGCTTTTCGTGAAAACGGTTTGCTTGATTAATTTATTTTCTATTAAATGAATTATATATTTTAGATAGAAGATATTTTTTACAAAGGGAAATCATAAAAACTTTGCCGACTTGATGATGAAGCAGCTCCGAATTCGGATGTTATTGTATGAATTAAATAAGAATCGAATGTTATATTTTTGCGTTTCGGCTACAGCCACAATTTATTTCTATTTAAAATGTAAAATGTAGTGAAATTTGTGTAGAATAATTCAATACATTGAATTTACAACCGGATATTTTACCTACATTACTAGAAAATATTTATGTGGAAACGTTTTACTCCAAATTGAATATAGATTTTATTATTTAATAACATTTAAATCCATTTGGTTTATAGATTTTTACGAAAAACAAAAAACAAATTCTAGTTGATCAATTTGTAAACAAAAAAGCACAACCGTAAATCATATTTATTGCATTTCTAGCATAAAATTTATTGTCCACCAGATGAATTGAAATTTTAAATATTTGATGGAAAATATTGCTTTTATACAAAACCATTGAAAAATGCTGGCATTTCCCGCCATACCTTACTATTACGCAAAGTTTGCGATCTGTATTTGGCTTTTATTTAAATTTATTTTAGCTAATTAAATATTTGCGTGCGTATGTGGATGTATAGAGATGAAAGATTCGTAATATGGATTTAATTTAATTAAACTGCATTTGGGAAGATCACTGGCCGTTTATGCATTTAATAATAGGATACATACCACTCGATGGTCGAGTTTAAGGCTTGTTTAACGTGTTTGTATGCGAATGGGCCGATATCAATCAATTATTGAACACAGGAGCGTGATATTTGATTGCATCATCAAACATACATTTGTAATTACTTTATACATTAGATTAATTACAGTAAAAACAATCTGAATGCAATATTTCTATTGAAAATTTAATACGGTTTTACATTGACTATTTATTGGATTATAAAATTCGTTAAATGTGTAAAATGTTGTATGCGCCGCGCACTTTATTTCGCTAAATGTGTACTTTATGCGTTTTGATAATTAACGCGAACTAAAGCCCCTGCTAATACGTCTGGAAATATTTCTATTATTATAATCAAAATGGTTTTATGTTGTTGTATGCTTC
This sequence comes from Adinopsis sp. GC000173, assembly GCA_030264715.1. NCBI lineage: Eukaryota > Metazoa > Arthropoda > Insecta > Coleoptera > Staphylinidae > Adinopsis > Adinopsis sp. GC000173. Next base: position 880 of record JARJDW010018885.1, on the reverse strand, counting down.
ATGCTTTATTTTATTGTATTATAACGATTAGAATCATTTGTCATGACTTTTTTTATTTATTTTCATTGTGAATAATATTGTTGCTAATAAATTACATATTATAAACGTCGTGTTTAATTTGGGGAATGTTGGATAATGGCGACTGTCGGGTAATGCCGCAACCAGGTTTACCTTAAACAATATTAAGTGTAGAGATTAGAAAAACGCACCAGTACCTTGCAAACATTGTTTAAGCTAAAAACTAGCAGCCCTCTCATATAATATTTCGTGTTTTCTGTTGCAACTGAAATACGTATAAAAATTGAAGCCAAATTATCTCTATATAAAATAATTATTTCTAGATCTCATAATATATATACAAAGAGGTATTCTGCTGTGCATTGCTGAATATTTTAAGATATAGTTTGCACTAGATTGCCCTTCACACCTTGTTGAAAAAAAAAGTCCAACGGGGTAATGACGTTCTTAGCTTAATATGATATAAATTTGGAAAAGTCAACGAATGTTGGTTTAGATGTGAATTATTTATGTTTAGGATGGTCCATACGGAATGCAGTTTACAGAACATCCCTGATAATTACAAATGTGATTTTTGTACATTTAACGACAGATTTACAACATCTTTGTACCTATTTTATTTGTTAGAGCGCAATTACCCTACCACGTTTGCCATTACCCTTTCAAGATTATTGCGTTTTTTTAGATTTTTTAATACTAAATTACATAAGTTGCAATTTATTCGTTATTTATTATTTAAGAACAATATCCAATTATTCTTAGGGGTGCGCGATTCCCCTACTCTTCCCTAATTGATGACAAATATAACTAGATACACTAAAATGATTTTTATTTTTTCTGAAATTTGTAGTATAAAAATAAT
>JARJDW010018883.1:0-43863 GCA_030264715.1 Adinopsis sp. GC000173 | reverse complement strand
AGTTCGCGACGATAATTTGTAAGTAGGTATTTCGTTCGGCAACATTTTATTATCTATTTGTGTTCTAAAATAATAATGAAGTTGGAAACACAACCAGACAACAATAATTATAATAGAAAATACTTAATAGTATGTATTTTATTAGACATTCAATGCGAAAAACATTTCGAATTTGTTAGTCACTATATCTTAATACACATAAAGATTACAATCAAGCATACACAATACACATAGAGACAATTTCTGTAAATTAACAGGTGGGTAAGTTGGAAGCTGGTTAAATTAAAGTAGTAGCAATAAAGTTGTAGTCATTAATAAAAATAATTAAAAACTGAATTAGAGGAAGGATTTTTCTATAAATATACTTGTATAAAACTGTCGTTAAAGACACTGTTATTTCTAATTAAATAAATAATTATAACTAGTCAAATATTTTTCTAATGGTTTTTGAATAGTTTGAACGACAAAATGTTTAAATAATGAACTGTTTGTCAACAGACAGGCGACGGCTGACACGACTTTAAATGTTGTAGCCAATATAGTACTAAAAACGTGCAATTTTGCCAATTAAAAGAAATAAAAGGTAATTTATTTTTATTGTCAATTTATAGTTATGAGTTTAGTTTGGCGCCCTTCAAGCTGCCAGCAAGACGATAATTTATTAATGTATCGTATCATATGCGCATTCCGCTAAGTGCATCTGCTTTTGCACTTATGACAAATCGCAGCCAATAAATCAGCAATATTTGTTTAATTAGCTCGGTAAACATTGATTAATAAATATATAAATGTGCTGCATTACAACTAAGAGAGGTATCCGTTAGATTTAAATAAAGCTATTATTTCAATGCGTCCATAAAACCTGCATTATATTGATAATGGCCGAAGATATTCTAACGATTTAATGAAGAATATTACCGTTTCGAGCCTATAAAAGGTACCTACAAAGTTTCTAATTGTAATAAACAAATTGTTCGCCATTCACATACGGCTACATAAAGATATAAACAAAAAAAAGCAACGTTTTGTAACTTAATCTATTTGCAGTAAATATGGCCATTTACGGTTTCGTCTTTTTTCATCGTACACATACGATGATGATAAAAAAAAGCAACGTAAATTACATACATACATGAAGAACAAACAAGCTGCATGAATACATAACGCATTTAAATAATACCACGATGGACGCTGGTGCGATGTAAAGTGGAACTTATTATGGATAAGGGAGAGAAGGAAAATCTAAAATCCGCGCTCAGTCGTGCGTATAATCAATGCCTTTGATTCCGTATTCACAGGCGAGGGACTTAACTTTTTGATTGTAAAATGATACATTTTAATGTTTTTCAAACAATACGCGCGCATAGTAAAACATATCCTAGCCATAACTATAGAATGGAAACTGAAATGTAAATAGTATAAATTTTCAAATGGCATCAAGATTTCGCTAACATTTTCACATAAAACATTTTTGATAAGAGCACAAATGCCTTGAAGGATCGTATGCAATATTTTGCATGATAAATGTTTGATCAATTGCACATGTAGCGTGATTGATATCAGCGTTTCAACGATTTTTTTCCTCGCTGACTATTACTTCATTTTAATTGTTATGTTTCAACGTACGAAATCAAATTAAAACTTCATTATTGGTAGCGCATTAAAAATTGTAATGCTTGCATACCCACAAATTATAATTAAATCTTGCGAATCTGAACGTTAAAATATAGTAAATATCAATTTATGGCACAACATTTATAGCTTTTTAATTAATTAAATTTATTAATAATTATTACATTTTAATAGCACAAGTTTTTGATGAAATAAAGTTAATATCGGATTTAACATTCCATTTATCGATATAAAATTTTATTTTTATATTTAGCCAATTTGTAAGCGAAGAAGGACGTGAAAACTTTAACATTTACTTTAAAATTATCAAATCATAAATCACTTTCTAGTTAACAAATATCATGAAAAATATATAGCTAACAATGCAAGAGAGACATTTTATGGTAAAACATTAAAGTAGATACGAGTATAAATGAACGATGTAAGCATTTCAGTAAATTACTAAATAATTTTGATACTTTTTCTATTCTTACATTCAAAAAAAAAACTTTCACACAATTTTCATATAATTAATTTAAAAACGCCAGTACCAAGACACTACTATTATTGTCAAATTTATTTATTTTTCTAATTTAAGCCTAAAATTACGTTACATTAAACAAATGTGAAATTCTATTGTAACTGCAATGAAATTTTCAAGATGTGAGTAGCAAAAATTCATATCGGTGCGTTATTTGTTCAAGTTTAGATAAGATAAATGGAAATGTTGCTTGATAAAGTAATTATAGAGCGTAATTAAACACACTTCATTACAGTGAGTGAAAAAAAACTAATAACTTTTTCATGCTAAAAACTTGAGGCATTGAATTATTGAAAACATGTTAAAATTAATTAACATTTTCTTTGTGTTAATGAATGAAGAGATAATTATCAAAAGTATAGATATAATATGTATTAAAATCATAATTGTTAATTTGTTAATATTAAGCGATAAATTTACGAACGAGCGAGATGGTGAAGAAGCGAGAAACAACGCTCATTTTACTTGACGAATATTTTCTTGATGTGAACTGGTCGTGGTTAAAAAAAGAGATAGAGGTCATTCACGCAACTTCGAACCGATAATTTCTGTCTGATTTCGTGATGCTGTAAAAATGCTTTTTAGTATATTTCATGACTTCAATTGGGGTTGCTGTTCTAATTTATGATAAATATATGCTTGTTACTAACAATGTATGCGTATTACCTGCTTAAGCGTAAATAATAATAAAAAACCCTAAAATGGATTTAAATGTAAAGTACACGATACTCGTACGTACTAGCACAATAATAAAATTAGCAGCAACACGATGAGTTTATGCTTGAAATATATTTTTCATTACATAAACGTCTGAAGTATGTATCGCATTGCACTCGGGTTTTATTTTATATCTATTATGCTATTAATTCTAAATGAACTCTTCTTCGTTTTGCGATTCTCCTCAAGCGTGTAATGTTTTATTTTTTCCATCTTCATGCTTTTCACTTTTTTTATTTATTTATAAAATATATATATGTATGTATGTGAGGGTATGTATGTGTGTGTATGTGTTGTTGTTGTTGTTGAGTAAATGGATTTTCACGTAGCGTTAGTACATGCCATTTTTAATTGAGCATTAATTTTCTGTTTTATGGGCGAAACTTTATATGAGTCGATAACAATGTTATTGCATTTAAAAAATTTGCTTTAGTAGGTATTAATTGTGCGATGTGTGTTTCTTTCTGCATCAATCATAATGGTTTGCCAATTTAATTGTTGTATTGGCGAATTAATCATAAAATTAATAAACATAAACGTCAACAGTCTCGCTATTGAAGTGCGAGTGATAAGTGAATAAATAATGGCGGATTTTTATTCAGGCAAAAATAATACATCTTATTTATGTTAATTTATCACATCATCAGAACGTGTTTATGCACTAGCAAATTGAGATAGTCGGACAAAAAGGCGAAATAGGCTAATTTAGTAAACGTAATGAGCGAGAAAATAAGTTTTGTGCACTGGCAAAACAACTATGAAATAGAGTTTGTGCAATATTGTCATATCAAATAGTACACGGCACTAACAAGCTACAATTTTAGAATATCGTATAGTTAAGTGTGTAATTTAATTTGACAACAAAAAGATTATTATACTATACATATAGTTAAATCCGACCAGTCAGCAACATGGCAATAAAAATCCGTTTATTATTGAAGATATCAAAATACTGCAAATGCAGTATATAACTAACTAATTCCGCTATTATAACGACAAATAACAACAATGATTAATAAAAAGTTTAGATGACTTTTATAACGTGCAATTTGCAAACATACATTGCACAAACAACGAGCTGGCGCGCATTAAAAAATATCATCAATTATTCTCTTTTTGCGTATAAATTGCATCGTAATTTAAAAGCACAATAAATCGTTGCAAAGCAAACTTTGCACTATTAAATGGACATTTTTTATTAAACGTATGGAGCGTCTACTCCTTCATTATCGACTTCACAGTGGCATCGTATGATTTTATAAACATGAATTTATTGCGGACGGCGAATGCAATTTTTGAATCGCGTGTTAAGCTTTTTCAAAATTATGTGCCTATCATTACTCACATAATTGCATAATACATACTTAATCAACGTTTTTTATGATTTTCAATCAGAAAGCGCACGTTCAGGTACATACAAGAAGTAAAACTCAAAAAATATAGGTATACGTTTTTAAATAATTATATTTCTTAAAATAATAATAAATAATTCTAGTTTTTTTCCTATACTTAACGAAATTCTTTAGTAAAAATTTAACCCAGGTTTACTGACTTATGAAAATTTTTGGTGTTATATGACTTATTGATTTATTGCTCATGTTTTTGATAGCATGATTGATACGTGGACAGCACTATCAATTTCAAATCCTTTTTGCAAAAAGTTGATCGAAAGAAAGGTATAAAATACAAAAGCAACAAGTAAATATATAGGTTTTAAGTAATTATGTTTCAAATATTTTCAATTTTCTAAGATTTTTACAGAATTTACCAAAAAATACTGGCTATATTTGATCCAACTTAAATAAACATTGAAAATTTACGTTACCGTTTGATTTATTTATCATTTTAGTCTTAATTGAATGATAAAAGTACTCAAAGTACTGTCAATTTGAGAGTATAAAATTCAAATTAAGCGATTTGATAAATTAAGCGACAAAATTTTGCACAATTGCCAGTAGTAACAACCGAAAGATTATTAATCTCTGATAAACTTTGAATCCAAGTCATATAAACTAAGCTTAAAATTAAATAAGTTTTGCTAAATAACATTTGCGGAAACGCTGGTGAATTCCTCTCTTACAATAGTTACAATTTGACTTAACGTCTCTTGTTTTGATACCAAAACTATGTAGGTACACAACTATGCAAGAAGCAGCTTTGTTCTTTAACGTCTTTGTACTTTGTCATTAATTGTTCAACAAACGCAAATTCCATCGATAACAAAAATTAACGATTGTTATCGCACAAAGAAGCGAAAAATATGTCTTTGAATTTTGTTGTAGTATATGCGTTGTTAGTTGATTGCGAATTGGATGATTTTATAGAAAATATTTTATTGATATTAAATTATTGCCGGCCGGTGTGTTAAATGAATAAGCGCGATAAAAATGTGCGTCTCAATAAAACGATGAAAAAATAGTGCTATAATTGTAAATTGTACATAAAAGGATGTTGGTACGTTGAAGAGGGTCAACGAGTCAACCAGCATATGTTTGTTTTAGGTTTATTCTCGATAATTATATGTGAGCGATCACGAGTTCGGCCGCCCAACAGACTCAACACATCCGTATGGTAAAGTGTATGGGCAGCCTTTATATACCATGTACAAGCGCTGACCAAACTCGTTGGGAATCTTAACGAAGGATTGACAGTATGATATCATGGAATGTTAAAATACACACATACACATTCAAACAACAACACAAAAAATATGCGTGTGCTCTATGCCTGCAGCCTGCGACATTACCTTATAATCATCACTTGATTTATGAGATCATTGTTTGAATTTCGGTGGATCTATAATTTTACGAACTAATAAAGTTTCGGTTTCGGTTTTTTTATTCGTTATCTTTTATTCCACATCATTATTTATACATTTCTTTTAGCATCTAATTTGATTCAAATAAATAATTATCGGTTTTCAAAGAATGTTGTATATAGGTATCAAAACAAATTCAAAATTCTTTTGCCATTGTCCTTCGTATTCTCATCGTTACTTTTGATAAATTACAATCGACTCTCACATTTTTTCCTGATCGGTACTTTCAACATCAATGAATAGTCCTATAATTGTGAGAGAATTTAACATTTATGCGTGATGTACAAACAGAACAAACATTTATACAAACAACTAGATCTATTTGTGAATGCAACAGCAACACTTGTGCTGGCTGCGTTTGAGTGAAAGTAAATCCTATACGGATACATAAATTTTATAATACCCACTTTTGCAATGAGCGAATAAAACATTTATGTGCGTTATAAATGCATACATACTATACACATATAATATAATACATATAATATCTATATTGTTGAAATTGGTTGCGTTATCTAAAATTAAAAATAAAAACGACCAAGTCAAGAATGGATAATTATGCCTGTAATATATTTAAACTTGTATTGCAATTATTAATAATCTCGTAAACGATAATTACGTGCATTTTAAGATCTCTGCTGGAATTCTTAGCGAGGAGCGATCCGTGAACGAAATGATGCACCAAACACTTCAATTCCATCGATTAATAAATTAAAAATTTATGATAAAAAATAAGTTATTAAAATATTTAATTAATTATTATACATTGTACGGCATACATATTCTTGAAGGGTACTCATAGTAGGTACATAAATAAAATGTAAAAGTATAAAAATTTCATTTGCAATTTAATTTTAATGAATTTATTAATTTTAATATTTAATTGATCATTAAAAACACTTGTTCTTTTATGTAAAGTCGTCCGTATAAAATATACTGCTTAATAACTTCATTTATTCTTGCGCTTACATATTATGATATATATACTTTTTATTGTTTATGCGAACAACATAATAATGCAAATTAAATTTTTTTCGAATCGAATTGAAGTGAAAGAAAAAATATATTGCGAGTGACAACAAACGATCATTACGTAAATATCAAGCATGAAATTTAAATTCACTCTCAAATGGTATTTGTTTTGTGAAATAATATCTGAGAAGGTTTTATTACTAAATTCCGCAATACTTGTAGATATAAAATACATTACAGCGAAAGCATTAAATTAATAAAATTAAATATTACCATAATTGAAATTATATATTTTGCAATAGTAGCATTTATCAGTTTTAGTAACTAATCTGTTAGCATAAAATGTCAATTTGCTTTGGTTTCACAAACTTCCAACACACATTTTTTTATGGAATTAACTTCACCTTTTGTTTAAATCCCATTCATTCCGTGATAAATTGCACCAATTTTGAGCGCAATTAAAATCTAAAATGAAACCATGTTTGTGCAATGTACGAACATGTAATTTACAAGCAACGACGATTGAAGATGTTGACGATAGAGTATGGAAAATTCATGTGTATGTATGTAGATGTATGTATGGCGAACTATAAATGTTTGTATTCTAATCTTAATGTTTAAAGAGAACAATAGAATGTGGATGAACAATATGAGAGCTACTTGTGCTTAAACCAATATTATAATTGCAAACGGCTAGCAAAAACCGCCTACTATAGAATATTATGCCAAAGTATATGCTACTGATAGTATTGTATTGTGGCTTTAATAAACCACTACATTTAACTTATATATTGCTATGAATATTTGTTTATAATTTCAAGAAAATAATGCAGAATGTCGACGACTTATTATTCCTGCTGGTAAACCGGCAGCCTGAAAATCAACGGCATCCAGCGTTATTAAATTCTAGATAGCATTGTGCTTAACAAGAAAAAAGCACGGATAATGATAAAAGAATTTTTTAAAAGAAACTTCTAATGATAATTACACCCATCCAAAAAGTATAATCATTACGTTTTAATAGTTTCAAAAACTTTGTTTTTGTTGCTTCAAGTAATACAATAAATTTTCATTCAACAAACAAAAAAAAACCAACAAAACTATTAGAAAAAGTTTTTTTGTAATTAATTAAATGTTACTGTGATGTAAAGACTTAAAGAGTTTATAAACTAAGATTATTAAAGTCTTTAAAAGTAGATAAAAGCTCATTATCACTTTGTTAGAAAGTTTATTATATTCTATATGGTTGGGTGTTAAAGCAACAACTCCTAGGAAGTGATTAATAATTATGCGACTTTGTTTATTAAAATTGCTACTTGTGTTCAAAAAGGCCAACGGCGAATGCACGTAGAACAAATTGAAATGGTTAAAAAACGCCGCTCAATTTGTTATTTTGTCAATATTTATTGTTGGTCTTATTGTTATAATAAAAGAGCGTTGTAACAACAAAATAATATTCAAGCATCATTACTCAAATGATCATAAATTATGTAAAAAAATCCGTTTTTGTATTTAAAGTGTACTTAAGAAATGCTTAGTATCTTTATCTAAATGCAAACACATACACTACACCGCCATAATATTAAGAAAAACATTAGCGCAAACTATGACATTTTAAAAAGCAATTAAATTTATTGCCATCATACGAAATAATTCTTTCATATTTGCAATCTATTTATTTGGCATCTAAAAATACCATACATATATCTATCTATATAGCTGTATTTATGAATATAATAAAATAAATATGGTTAAAATTTTATAGATATTTAGCGTTTTTTCTTCAAATGGGCTATTAAAATAAATCTAGGCTGATTAAACGTCGCCAATTCATTTAAATGTTGCTCATCAAATTGAATTTATATTCAGGCAGCGAAGATTAGCCATATTTACAGCTTTGCGATTAAAATTTGAATTATTTTCAAATATAAATCCTGTTTTTTCGACATGACGCATTTTGATTTTAATGCAACTATCTTGTTGTTGATCTTAAAAGATTTAGTTCCTTATCTCGGATTATACACCTAGATATGAAGAAAAAAAATTAAAATATTTATCATTCTTATACATTACAGCAGGACGAAAAAATGTAGCAGGCAAACAATGAAACGACGCCCACACGTATATAAAATAAAATATTTGGAAAAAAACAAATTATGTATAATTTATAATAAAATATATTTGTTGTTTTGTTTGGTGTTTGTAGTGGAGTGGAGTGTTCATTCTGCCCAGATAGAATTTATTTATTATACCAAGCGCTATACGTTGTTACAATTATATATGTTATGAAATGCGATGTGTTACTCCGAAGCACAACCATTTCAATTCAATCGAGATTATTGACACCTTTCTGTAAATTATTTTCAACGTGGAATTCGTTTACAGAGGCGGATATATGTGCATGGTTCTTAATCGAAAAGACATGGCAATAGATTACAATCCATACGACTCAATTTCAACATTTTATATTACTATTATTTCGTTTTGCAAAAAACGTTTTTATATTATATATTATTAAAAAACTTGAAGTAAAATAAAAGTAATAGGCCTACTCTTGCTCTCGCCCTGGAAGATTAATAAATTACAAAAGGCGCGTAGGACGATATCGACTTTAAATTTTTCAGCTTTCATTTTCCAATAAATGTTTTGCATAAATAAACATGACTGAATTTTTCATGCGTACAGAATAGTAATTTGTTTATACATTGAAATAAAATGAGAATGGAACAACACGATCGAGACGAAAAAAATAAAGCAACGATCGCCAAGCCAAGAAGTAGATGAAGTAGATGAAGAAGACGAAGAAGAAGAAGAAGATACCTACATACTCGTACTTGCATACAACAGGCGCATTGTAGAAGCGCGTTCTTCGGTAGCACTGAAGCAAAACGATGCCGCCGATAGAAAACAAAAACGACAAAAGAAATTCAAGTTGTGAACGGTTCCGTGGAGCATTCATCATTTGGCTGTCGACATCAAAGCCAATTTAATCACTGTAATTACATAAGTGCGAGAAAACTTCCTTTAAGCCTCAACCCTTACATTACTTCAATTACACTGAACAACATTTAAAAACTATACATCATGGCTCTCCTAAATTAACAACAACACAACAACAAATAAGATGAAAAATCAGTGTACGCGGATGCGTACAGCCAGTAGACTTTATAAAGTAATAACAGATTTGTAATTATCTTTTTTTTTCTTCGTTTGGTTCGTTTGCTCCTTTGCTCCTTTGCTCGTTCGTTCCTTCGTTTGTCTGTCTGGCGATTTTCTCTTCTTATACTGCTCCAGCATCAGCAGCTGATGGGGAAAATGTAATTATAAAGCCATCCGATGACACCTTATATATCATATATCGTACAATTGTCTAATTAATATAAATACATGTTAATTACTACGTAATTCGCTTAAGGTTATTCGCCCTATGCGCCATGGCAAATTGTAAATGTGGCATAATTACGAAACGAAACGAAACGAAATGAAATGAAATGAAATGCTTAGTAGTTTATATGAAACCGTTAGTTGAATGATTTTATAGGTGATAAAAAGGCAGTTGAAGTGAAAACAACAAATTGAAGGCGTACGTTCGTACTTAAACTCGCAGCATTCCTTTATAAATTTACCTTAATTATTACAAATACTTGCGCGTCAACAGCATTTCAATACATTGCAATAAACGTAAATTTAAAGCGCACATCTGTTAACACATGCACTACACTCTACAGTTATACATATATATAAATGTATGTTATGTATATGTATTTATTTAGAATGTTTGATTCATGCATCCAACAATGCAGTTTCTAAGTGTTTCTGTACATATTTACATAAAATAATCCAAAGCTCGGCAAGGAACGATGGAACGATGGAATAAAAATGTTTACAATTCGTGCATTTCAGCCCATAAAGTAATCCAATTAAGTGACAAATTGTGCATGCGCTTGCATTAATAAACCGTGAAATTAAACCAATTAAATGTTTATCATAAATAAATGCAAGTGAAGCAGAGATGCATTTCAAAGTAATCCACCTACAGCACATTGAACGTTCCGTTCCCTATATGAAAGTTATTGTTGTATAATCTTATCAAACGATAAATCCTACTGTATGTGCGCGCAATCAAAACCAACATTTAGTTTGAATGCCGGAAATGTTCTAAAACCTCTATGAATTATCCATATGGTGCAGTTTCAAGCTTATCCAACTATCTACAAAACACCATTGGAGACCAAACTCTATAAGAAATGATTGATGATGACGGATTGATTTATGCGTAATGTAGGAATTTGAATGGTCGAAAGGGTCAAACGAACTGCGCGGCAAAACTAGATTCTACACTACGAAATTGTCTTATCTCATAAATACTTGGAATGCTCTTCCTCCAAGTAGAGGTGATGATTCTTTAAATACACATATACAATATGTACGATATACCTATACGGAATAATATCAACTTTTCCTTCTTCGCCGTTTCGCTCAAAGGGCAATTTCTTGTATGACAACATGCAATGCAAGTCTATCAAACAATACAATATATTCCGTGAGCTCGTAAAATTATCATATTGGTATCCAAACAGACAAATACATAAACATAGGGCTCGTCGAGCTTTCGGCAGTTTTATAAAACAACCGACAACAAGATTATATTGTTTAAGATGTCGAGCAGGACGTGAATATATACAGCCTCCATTGTTATCTCCTTATTTAAACCAAAATATAACTGACCATTTTTTACGCACGATCTTCTAAAAGATTATTTAATGGCTACCGGTTTTTTTCTTCAATTCTACACGCAGACATTTACAACACGCACTAAAATAAGAGCAAATTAAGAAATATATCTATAAACATTTCAAACTCCTTCATGCTTCATCCATTTTTTTTCATTAAGACATTTATTTCTGTATGAAATGTTTTTCGGGAATGCGAGAGGAAACAAGCATAACATCTATTTAATATTAATACAAAGTAAATAGCATGTTTCATTTAGTAGCCCTGGATATTTTTTGAAACATTCTACTTTTTCGAAAACAAAGTTTATATTGTATATTGTTTCGAAAATAATGCAGCAAATTATTGCTGGATTGCTGACTTCAAACACAACCTAACTAAATAAACTTTTCGCATTTTAATTCCGCTGTCGATTTAATCATTTATGAGAAAATGTTACTTTTTTCTATACGCTGCTGCTGTAGAAAAAGGAAAATCCCAAAGCGCAATATAAAATGCTAATTAAATATAAAAATACAATTTATAGCTCTATGTTTTTGCTTCAGCTCGAATGAAGATTCTTTTGAAATTATAATATTTAAATGAATAAATACATCATAAAAACTTGCACTTTAATTGCAATTATAATAAGCGTCTTGCAACAACCGTATAAAAATGAATAAAAAATTAACAATAATGGTAGTATAATGTCCTATCTTCCTGGAAGATTTTGCGTGCGCACAATAATTATCCGCAGTAATTAAGAAAACCGTGTCTTTTGATTTAAATTGCTTGTTATTTTTATATAAATAGCCCGTTGTAATTGTTCATCTAACGTACCTAAATGCACAAAGCATTTTATGATTTGTTTTTATATACCTATACCTACTACATTCACTATGTTTTTATTTATAAGTAAATATTGTAAGCGCCGCGAAAAGAGCAAGTGACATATGTGAATTTTTGTAATGCAACGAACGCATGTTGTCCAAAAACCAACCGAATTCTTCAAGCGCACATAATGGAAAAATAATGACCACCATGGTGTACACACACACATACACATACACACAAACGTTTTTTTCATCATCTCGTTGTTGATTGTGCATGTCTGTCTATATTTGATTTACGTCCTGATTAGGTTTTGTCCGAAAAATTTTAAGAAACAACTGTCGCTTAATGCTTACCTTATACACACATACACACACACACATATATACATATATACTTGTATAAAAAAGACGACGATGGAGAGGAAGAAAAAAACTGAACGTAAAGCTTAACACACACACAACAAGGCTATTAACTCGTCATACAGTTACATACACAAAAAAGTCATTACGTGAGGTACTAAATTGATAAATTGTAAGTGTACACGTTAAAGTATAAAAAATACGACGCGGTGCGGTGCGTTACGTTGCGTTCTTCAACGCAAGCCAACTAGATTTCATAAATGAAAAATTAAATGATAAAATTGAATTAACAATAGAGCAAGTGTGTAAAGTAAGTTAGAGATTGATATGAAAAGTATTTGCAGATTCATGACATGTGGTCATTATACGGTGTTCATTCGTCAGACGCTGTCAGTTTCAAATAAATGAATTGAAAGATTTAGATTGAAAGCGAACATAATAGGAAAGGTCAAGCCGACGTATACATCAATACTCAAAAATTGATATGAATATGAGCATCCTGGTGTTTGGTTCAAGGTGCGCGCTTGCTGGCAGTGCTTTGATGGAGAAAAAAATTGTGATATTAAAACGCTTTGCACACCGCTAATTGATGATAATTATAAATCCATATATGGTTTACTCTTTATGCTTGTTACTGCTTCCACTACACACCAACTGCTTCATTATTTGTTTTCAATGAATACACCTTTTCAACTACTACCGCTACATAACTAATTACTACAAAGTTAGTAGCTTTACAATCATCCAACTTACATACACCTATATACATGTCAGCTCAAAATATATACTTTAGAGCCTTACAATTAGAAAATCTATTACGAACATTCTGAGAACGCACTGGATTTGCCGTAAATAAATTTTAATCACTGCTGCATTCAAAACTAAGATATTTAATTTATTACAGCCTTTGCTAAATATAAACATCAATTTTATCTCATAGAATAGAAAGCTGAAAAATCGTTTTCGGTTTATTTCAACGTTGGACTCATTGTAAAATACTTTGATTAATTTTATATATTTATGAATAATCGAATGATGTATTGCCTTGTAAGATGTGAAAATTAATTTTATGCGTATCATTATTGAAAATCTTGGCCATATACGCTGATCATTCTTTGAATATAAAATAGATTTATTATTATTTGTTATTATTTTATGATAATTGAATGTTTATATTATATATTAAAAACCATAATCTGATCATTTTTAAAGCTATGAAATATGACGCTGGAATCTCGATAAATTATTTATTAAAAAGAATTATTTATGCAGCAAAAGTTCAAATTAATTACGCAATAAGGAAATGTAATAAATTCCTCTTCCGTTAAATTGGAGAATGCTTTTTTTTATTGTGTGTATGAAACTATGAACGAACGTTGCCAGACTAAAACTTTATATAGCCACTAAATTAGAAGTAGTAGTTTTTCATGAAATGAAAGAATTTTAAATTTATTACTGTCCGAATAGTTTCGCAGAAGTGAATTTATTTTTGATGAAAATCGCTTTGCAGTGACATATTATTTTCCTCTTGAAGGAATTGTGCGTTCAGCCAAGTAAATAGAACTTGATATACTATTTTCCACTCTACGAGAAAAAAAACTGCTTACTACCACGATAACTGTTTTTTTTTGCAAAATTATGGCTATCTATTCCCAAAAAAATAAAAAGTAATACATTGTTTTAACTTTTTTATGAGCTTAACACAGATAGTTCGGATTGTTTTGGTTTTAGTTTAAATATTATCAATTAGCTTTATAATACATTGCTATTTTTGTCTTGGCATTGTCGATTGTAAATTTCAAAGTTTCAACCAACTAATTTGCATTTTAGCCATTCCCAAATTTTCTTTTAAATGACTTTTAATTTAAAACTAAATAGACCAATAAAAATCGGTACAGCACTTTTAAACTAAGAAATGAGACCTTTCGAGACATATATTATGCCTAACAAAAATTTACCGAATACTTTACAAGATATATGAAGCTATTAGCGCTAAATCGGCCTAACCCCAGAAAGCTAGTTTTGAGAAATTTACAATTAAAATGTATTTAAAAAATCAATTCAGATGAAATTATATTCTTCGTTTAGGACTATACAATTAAATTGTGAAACAAAGTTAAGCAAAAATTAATTTTTCGAAATTTATTAAGCCAAGTTATAACATTGGTATAAAAGTAACAATATTACAATAAACAATTTATCGCCCATTCAAATTAGAATCGGGAGCATTCTCTTTTACGGCAATGAAATATTCAGACTGTCTTTCATGGTTTTCAAGTTTTTATAAAAATAATGACAGACAGGTGATGGTTTTGCTTTATTGCACAATTTCTTCCATAAATTTTCATTTCTTATGTAGTTTTTTCAGTTTTCCTCTACTAGTGGCCAGCTCGTTTTATGCATCAGATGTATGGTTCAAGTTCAGAATACAAAATTGTAGCCAAACTAGCATAGATTGTTTTGCGTAATATACATATGTGTATGAACAAATGATCACATTTGTGCATCAAACTAAAAATAATAAGAAATAAGGATATCCAGGAATTTATAAAACAAAAAATCACTTTGAATGCATTGTAAATGAAAGAAATAAAATTGTGCGGAAGTTAAGCTGGTACATTTTAATTATTATAAATTAGTAATGAATATGTTTGTGAATGTCGCTCGGACAATTAAATAAGCATTAATAATTTCGGTGTGCGTAGCAGTTTCAGACGGAGAAGAAGCACTTTAAATATTGTTTTATGTATGTAATATAAAATTCATATATAAATTGAGACAAAGAGACATTTTATACGAGCAAGAATTTATAAAGCTGCATGTACCGATCCCTACTGCTAAAATAAATGATTTCCTTTAATATTTTTACTTATTTGCAATAAGAATGTATTGATGGTAATGGTAATTTAAGAAAAAATCCAGTTACTAGACAGCGCAGTATCAATCAATCAAAGTTATTTTTTTCCAGCGATCATTTGGCATCGTTATGGCGCCATTGAGGAATGTCTAAACTTGCTTAAAATGAATAAAAAAATAATAATAAAATGATGATGAAGAGAATGAAAATGAGAGAAAAAAAACTGTTCAACGACTAATTGATAATTAATAAACGGCATAAAAATGCACATTCGTTCGATATGCGATTTGGTGTGATTATGCATGTAAAACGGGCGAAAAAATAAAACTTTTAGATAAGAATGTTGAGTTGTTGAATTCGAGTGTGGAAGAAGCAAATGAAATATCTTAAGAAGGTGTTGTGATAATTTATTAAATAAAAGTGTGATCGAAAGTGGCTCCATTGGCAGGTGAGATTAAGATATCTCTGAACGAGCGTGATTTTAATATTCCAACTAGTTATGGAACTGTCCGCGCACCGCGGGACGCTGCCCGTCATTCGCCTCAAAACTGACGGCACGATTTTTAATCAGACCGGAATTTTAATATTTACATATAAAATACCTGCTTGTAAACTTGATAAAGATGGTCTTTAGAACTTGATATTTAATTACTAGCCCGCAATATTTTAACATTTAAGTCACTGCGTGCGCACGAACAAAATCTAATTCTCGTTTCATCATTGGAAGAAACATTATATCCATTAGCTCATTCAGACAAGAAGAAAACAAAACAATATTTGATCATTTAATGAAAGCCACGTCAAAATAATTAATAAAACACAACAATAACAACGAGAGTGAAAATAATTAATGGTTTTTATTTCCATTTCAGATTCGGCTGTTTGATCTAACAACTAGACGGTTCCAGTAATTACCCCCGCCGTAAATTTACATCATATTTAAATTAAATAATTCTGGGAAAACTATTAAAAATGTTCACGCACTTTGACAATTTGTACCTGTCTGTTCAAAAGTAATTAACTCGAAAACGAAAAGTATCCGGTCCGAAAAACGCTCTTCTTCCTTTGTACACCCACCTACTAATTCCTTTTTCCACTTTATATTAATACGTATGCGCATAATAATTATTTTATAATAAGATGTGACACCAACATTTAATTCGTCTAGGTATCTCTTTATATTCAAAAAAAAATTACATATATATATGTATTATAGTAGGTACAATTACGCATCCTTATCGTTATTATATATTAAACATCAACTATAATTACTAGGTTGTATTTCAAACCTAATTAAAGCCACCCAATTAAGATATCTTTTGCTAAAACTAGACATATTTATGAGTCTACATAAAATTAATAATGCAAACTGCAACCGATAGTCATCTAAAAAATAAAACCTTTATTTATTTATCGTATATGTACACATAATTATTTAAAATAACAACAACAACAACAACTACCCACGGTCTTGCTAAAAAATCTGCCTTTTTATATAAAAAAACATTGTTTGCTTGGTAGAATAAATACGCGCATCCCGAATAAAAAAATAAAGTTATTGACTTACATAAGGAATCTGTACACGCACATTTTTGTAAAGGCAATAGAGATACCGTTTTTTTTATTCAACTTTATTTATTTGATCTTTTGATGCAGGCAAGGCCGCACCGCGATGATAAAAAAGCGGAATCTATAACATACATACATACGCACACAATTCTAAAAAAGCTTGTTTCCCATTTCTTATATACGCGGCAACGCGAAGAATATATACATCGCGGCGCTCGTTACTTGCTGTGTGTTTGAGAAAGCGCGCGCGCAATCACATGAAAAATGTGTCGCATGACGATGCCGATGATGCGCTCGAATTATATTCCATTCCGATACCGGCTGGAATGCATTTCGGATGTGCGCGGAGTGCGCGCAAAAAACGGCGGCACCATTTGCATATTGCGCTCTAGGCATGCGAAACTACTTCTACTTAACGTGTCTATAAATTATCTGTATAACACGAATCGACATTGCATATTTTATTCTATAAATATTAATTTCGTAAATGAGCCTGAAAAATGTCAAATCGACTGCGCTCCGCACTCACTTTTCAATTAGTTGTAGTAAAATTGAATTTCGCGGCAATGAAGGCGATAAAAATTGTCGGTAGAGCTGTCGTTTAATGTGCAATAAAAGTGGCGAGCAACGATTTTCTTGCAACTATTGTTAGACACCTTTTTTTTCACTCTTGCATTCGGTTGATAAAAATTCATGTGGCATGTGGTGGCTGGTTTGCAAAGAATTCGTTTTGTTGCTTAGAAAAATATGAAGCTGTTTAATGAAGTAAAAGCTCGCTAATGAATATTAAATCTTTAAACAACACTTTCAGGCTTAATTTAATTAAAGTAGCAATAAAAGTTAAAGTTAAAATAGTTAGAGTTTTATTACCGATTTATTTATCGGCGCAATTTTTTCCAAAAGTATCTTTTTAGGTGATTAATAGTAATAACAACATGATAAAATGGCAAGATTTAATTATAAATAATAATAATTAAAAGGATAATAAATGTTTTATGTATCATTTAGATAATTTTTGGTCGTTAACCTGGAAAGCAGCTACGAATTTTTTTATCACATCACATGCAGCAAAAATAAAAAATAAAATAATTATTAATGCCCCGATGATATAAGCAAAGTATAAATTTCCTTGGGTTCCGAGATTAATATTTTTGATTTTTATTTTCGTATAGTCTTAAATTAGCACCATACTCATTTCATGATGTGTGCACTGACCAAAGATAATTCTTATTTAATAAAATTCCATTCACGTAACGGAATATCGTATCAATGATGAGTAGTGTATAATACATATAAAAATCTTTCGTTTCTTCCTCAAAAACCGTATTCAATAAAATTAATGAAAAAGCGCAAGACGTAAAAATAAACACGATATATAAAATGTGCAGTGTATACCTTTCTTTACTGTAAAATGTATATATTCTCACGTTTATAACTCGTTATTAATTTAAGTATCAGATAATATTAGCAAAGAATCTATTAAATTAGTTTAAGATAAAATTAAATTTACATTAAAAACGGTTGCAACATTCCAAAATCACGATCCATCTAACAAAATTGCGTCTTCGTGCAAAAATTATCATTTTTTAACTTGAGAATAATCTTTCCTAACAAGGTAATTAATACTTCATATTGTTAACTTCTCATATTTCATAACAACATAACAAAAAAACGAACAATTAATCATAAAAATAAGTCATAATTAAGATGGTTATGATCACATAGAACATAATTAAATAAAAAATAATTGCAAAAATATGAAAATGAAATAATGTACGCGTATTATACATAATTCATTACCTTTTGTTATTACTGTATAAAATATTTCAAAGCAGCTTTTACACACTAGTTTAGAACGTTATATAATGCCAATTACTAGTAAATTGTTTACACTTTCTCGCATCACCTGGAAAATTTTATTATAATGTAATTTATTTGGTATATAAATTATATAACTTTGCATAACCTTCTAATGGTAGATGCATTAAAATCGAACATTAAAGAAAATCAGCGTAGCTGAATATATTTTAATTAACGCTTTGATTGCCGCATCAAAATTATTGCAGGCGCACAAAACTTTTTCAAATTAACTGTTATTATGCAATAAAATACATATATAGCTTTATTATATCGCTGTGTTAAATTTCCAATTCAAGATCAACAAATCAAAATTAAGCTCCTACCAACTAGAAAATATATTTGTCCTCACGTTGGAAAAAATCACATTATTTTAAATGCTACATTTGATGATTTGTTAATATTTTATTTTGTTATTAAATTATGTGAAATTTGTACTTTAGAATGGACTTTATAGAATATAAATTTAATTCATTTTGTGTTGGTGGATTAGGCTTTTTCCTCGTTTCATTTACAGGAAGATGAATATCAAGTGGATTTGTTAAGAAAATATATAAAACCAATTAAAGGAATATAAGTTTTTCAAAATTATAGAAAATGTGTGCCAAGTTAGATAACGTCGAATAAGGAGCTTTTGGTAGTATCGAGAACACTTTTAAAAAGTTAATATTGGGAGCCAACTTGAGTTAATCTGTTTTAAATGACTATACACTACAATATTCAAAATTTGATATAAAACTTCCTGGGATATGGTCTGACAAGTTAAAAATATTAGAATACCTAGGCTAGATCAAAAAGCAGAATAAGTGCATTTTTTTCAATAATGAATTTTGTCCGCATATATTTGTATTTTAGCAAGACTTAAATATTAATTATAGACATCTTATTGTTAACATTTAGTATAAAAAGAAACAAACATAATGCAATTCTCTTGAATTTTGTGTTAGTAATTGCAGTTCCAGTAACTATAGAATTTTGAAGAGCATATTCGCCATATTGCTTTATTGTTTCCAAAAAGACGAAAAAGCAAACATGAGTTACATCATAAATATCAAATGAATGCTACCTAACATGAAGCGCCTAATTGTTTTGTATGTAAGATACACCAAGTGGCTAATTTCTATTATAATAACAATTAATTGATATTAAAACCTTTTCATAATCTAATGGCTTTTGTGTTAATAAACACCCCATAAAGCTTGAAATACAACATGAGCATTACTTGTACAACAATTACGTACATACTCGTGTAGTAAAGTATTTGAATTTGTGGTTGTTGTTGAAAACAAAGAACGTATATTTTAAAGTACGAATACAATATTAATAGATAAAATAGCGTTTACGGAATGATATAATAGGCTGATTAAATTACGTTTAAAATTTTAATAACGACGTATACAATTTTGTAATTATTAAAGTTTCGTATATAATAAGGTAACAAAAGGCTTGTAAAAACTAATATTGTTATATGAAAAGGGCACACAGGAAACAAGTGGTTGTTGCTATTGTTGTTGTTCTAAACCAGCATGAATTAATTGCTGTTTAATTACATTGTAACCGCCAGAAAGTATAGGTTTTTTGTGTATATGTAAGTATAGCTACCTATATAATATATTTTCGAGTATGTACTTACTTATTTAGTATTATAATGCACCACCAGCACATTGTGGATAAATTTTCTTGGAAATGTTTGGCACAAAAGAGCGAACCGAATTTTCGGTTATAGGTATTCAAAATTTATATATTTTTCGAAATAATTTATTGTAACGTTTAATATACGATTATTATATATTTGTTGGTACAGACCCAACATGAAATAAATTTGATTTTTAGTGAGTGCATCGTAAAATACCCACGCAAGTTACAGTGGGCGGTCACAGCAGGACAGAAAAGGACACTTCGTCCATGCAGGTGTATCAACCGATTAATTGCTTAATATACTACAGGAATAATAGAGCAGAAGCCGTACGACTTCCCACTTAACATCATAGATAACCCATTTGCATATTTCTGCGACATAATTGCTGCTAACTAACAAAACGCATATCAATATTGCCAGCCACCAACGGCGCATGAATTATGCACGGAAAAAACATACTTCTTTTAATTAAACAGCGATTATTAGATATGAAATAATGATTATTATTAAATTATGCAACTCTAACATATGCATTATCTACATTATTTGTCGTGATTTGCATTATCTATAGAAGATTGGCATTAAAAATATACCTATGAGTTCGATTTGAAATATTTCCTTTCGCTCAGGCGCTCAGTTATTATTTATTAATTTATTTGCTGTTAATGATAATAAATCATATTATTAGATATTGTAGAAAGCCAGAAGCTAACTAACTAAATAATAATACAAAAAAAACTATTAATAACTTCCTATTATCAAAAAGATAAAGCAAGCAGCATTGAATGCAATAAAAAATAATTTTACATAAAATGTGGTTTTATTAGCATCTAAAAAGGCAGCGAGAATAATGATTTGAGTAAGATGCTAATAATAATATTGAAATTCTTGCTCTTTTATTGTATAAATTAGTTCGTGAAGTGAATATCGTATAACTTCATCTATCACAGTCCAATAATCTATTTAATAATGGCTATAGTTAGGCAAGAATATGTAAAAAGATAAGAAATAGATTTTGAAATATTTATAAATAAATAATTTTACAAAGCAAGCAATTGCATTACCATTATCTAAGTGAGTGCTAATACATTGCGATAAAGTTAAATACATGTGCGATTAGCATTAATAAATTATATAAATGTGATACAATACTTGGTTGGGTACCTATATACATAACTACAATATATGTTTAGTAGTATACCATACGCATACGTATACTACATATACCACTATATTTCGTTTCGTTTTGTAAATATGATATTTATATAACGAAATAAAAGAAGATGTTAATTAATGCTGACAAGTTTTTAAGGACACAAGCAAACTGTGCAAAAAGGTGTTGTTGCAATATAGAGAGCAGATGGTGTCCCATTCGTGATTCAATAATACAAAAGAAAAACAAAAAAAAAAACTAAATATAAACGTGACCACTTTTACTCGATTTTATCACAGCGAGCGAAGAACAAACAAAGATCAGCACGGAAAGAATGGATATAAAAAAAATCCACGCGAAGAACACGAGAAAAATTTTAAATCAACATTGTCATAAATGGAAATCTTATAATCCACTCGAATGTACAAATAAAAACAATTAAGCGAAAATTCACATTATAAGCAAATGAAATGATGTTTATCAAATAATTGCATTATTCTCTCTTAGGTTGTTCATGTCTTCCAATGTCTATGCATTTATGCAAACGTAATCTGTGCTGATTGATTTATGAAATTAATGAATACGTAATCAACAAGAATAATATTTTATAAAGATTGTAAAGGGCGCTAGAACTAAATCACGTACGATAATTGCCTATTGAATACCTAAGGCTACGTACAAGCAACAAATCAGCAGCGATATTAACAAAATAATAAAAATAAAAATAATAATCGCTAATTATGCGCAATTAAAATAAAACATATAATAAAAAAATAATTACACGAATCTATAAATACCATATATCAACTACTACAAATTGTTCCGAAAAATCGTGCACGTAAAAAATAATTGTGCAAAATTTAATTAGTTGGATAAATATACTTGGCTTCGTTTTCTTCCACAAAATTATTATAATAATAACTAATAAATCATAAAATGGTGGCAAAAAAATGCAATTGAATAAAAAATTATAGTGCTCTATTTTAATATTTATTTTTAGTTTATGGCGTTATTTATGAATCGATTCAAGTCTTTGTTGACTTTTTATGTGTAAAAATCGACCTAAGGCAATCCACCGCAATTATGGCAATTATATCACATAACCTTTAAAATTTATTTTTTTAATTTGCTTGCCTTTCTAGCTATCTATATTAAATTTCGTTCGAGTTGAATTAAATAGGAAAAAAGCGACATTGCGATAATTATCTACACCAAAATTTTAATTAAATTAGAAATTTCATAAGCATTCTGTCGCCCAGTTTTCAGCCTTTCATTGTTCGTATTGTGTGCCATATGTGTATGTATCTATCACCACGTGAAACACTCCTTGTTTGCACCGTGTTTGTTAAAAATTTTCGCAATTTCCTAACACACAATACGATTTATTAAAATTAATGATTAATCTTTGTTAAACTGCTGTTTCATTTCAACAAACACAGCCGAAATGTAAATATCATTGATGAATAATTGCGACAATTAAATACTATTTAAATTAATACTAACAAATTCGCTTTTGTTAAGGTAAATATTAGTATAAGTTAAAGTATGTAGGCACACAATTCTTATTCATAACTTGATGTAAGTGTCATACAAGGCATAAATCTTTAAATCAATAACGCTATTTATAAATACCTGTTAATAATTGCTTTTAGGTGTGCTTCGTATGTATGACTAAACCATTTTTCACGTACCTAAATCATAACCCACAACGAAGTACTTTTTTCTCTTTGCCTCTTGCAGGGTGGTGTTGTATTACATTACATTACGTATAATATAGAGTAAATAAAATAAGACAAATGTGTGATAATTTCTCATTTTAGCCATGCTTTGCTAATATTATTGCGAATATAAAACATATTTTTTATATAATATTTCAGAATAACAATACTTTTATTATTGCAGCTGTATTTATCATATTATTAAGTATTTCACACAAAAATTAATATCTACTCCCAACATAATTAAATACGATATTGTATTTTTACAGTTGATAAAGAAATTCATGTTTCGCGACATCTGCCATCAAGGATTCCGTGTTTACATACATGTTCAAATAAATACTTCTACAATATCAGCCACTTTGTAATTTGTATTTCCAAGTAAAGTTTACATCAACTTCCGACATAAACTTTTTACAAAATTTATTATGTCATTGAAATGTGCTCGCTTTGTGCTGCAAATTGTTTGAAGCACATCGTGGCATAGTGACAAACCACAAACTTGTAGTTTAGAGTAAATTAGTGCCAAAGTATTAATCAGAAATTATGAAATATAAAAAACATACCTAATACTC
This sequence comes from Adinopsis sp. GC000173, assembly GCA_030264715.1. Taxonomy (NCBI): domain Eukaryota; kingdom Metazoa; phylum Arthropoda; class Insecta; order Coleoptera; family Staphylinidae; genus Adinopsis; species Adinopsis sp. GC000173. Next base: position 19,930 of record JARJDW010018883.1, on the reverse strand, counting down.
CTAGTAATTTTATAAGATTACTTGATATTGTTTATTTAAATTAGTACCTGTGTACAGACTTATACAATTACTAGGGTAGCCCGCTGCCAACAAAGTTGGCAAAGAATTGTTAAACCAAATTGGAAACCAACCTTTGACTCCTTACTGTGAGTTTGACAAATTATTTGTTACGTTTGTTACTATGATCTAACCTCAATTCTAAGACCAGGACTTTTTTATATCGGACATGCGTTTAGGTTGGTACTTACTGTGTTAGGATTTGCGGTTAACTTCATGCGTTAGGGAATGACAATAGGTTATCTATATATATAGTATATAATTCTACGAATTCTATCTATATGGCCTTTTAATAAGAACGGTCGATCTTTAAATGTAGAAATACATAAAATAAAATATGACATTGATCCCTATTGGTGGTATTCGTTAACTTTACGTCCAACTTTGTCGCTGAAATTTGCTAGAGTTGAAGTAAATTGTAAATTTAATAAAGAAGAAATACATGGTTTAGTTTTACTATTTATTTGTATGCTGACTGCAGTTTCGACTTTCGTCATTTGCAAAACTACAGTCGATATAAAATAGTCTATAACAAATTTGAAACCAAATTTATTAGTGATATACGTAGTTGATATGTAGATTATAACAAATTTGGAACAAACTTGAGAAGTCGGTTTGGTCATTCATGGACCTACCCTTACTTTGGTTGAGCACAATCTCACTTGCTTCAAATAAATAGTAAAACTAAACCATGTATTTCTTCTTTACTAAATATTAATGAGATTTACCAAGGAAAAAGTTCTGCAATCAAATATATTAAATTGTAAATTGTTAAATTATTAGGTCCGACTTGACATAGTAGTGAACAAATAAAAGTGGAAATGATTTTATTGGTAGATGTTGTAAAAGAATGAAAAAAGATGGTATGCTCATTACGGAATTTATAGTTAATAGCAAAACAAATGCAGCTTAATTAGAGATGAATTATGTAAAAGGTAGTTATGCAAGGATTCTAGATATCAGCGATTATTATCATATAAGCACGGGCACACACAGACATAAGCAAACCTTCCTTCATTATTGAAGTTAATACAGCAAGATAAGGTTCATTCTACCGCAATAAACCATGAAAAAAATGTATGAAACGTGCATTTAACGTGCACATCAACGAGCCCTCTATACATTCTATATTTTCTTATTAATTATAACATTATTTATGCGCATATTAACCAATTTTATTCGATTTTAATATAGAAAATTGCCTCACTTATTATCAATTTTAACTTTAGGCAGCAAAAAATTTGTTTACACTTACCAAACAGCTTATAATATATTCACCCATCATGAAGCGTACAAAAAAATAATAACGAAACAAGTTGTTGCCACTCACCTGAAACAAAAAGCAGAAAAAAAATGTTAAAGAAGAGTTACAATGTTATGTAAAGATTTAAGCTATGCCAATTATAATATAAAATAAATTTAATGAATTATTGATGTTAATAAAATTTCACTCATAAAATGAGTAGACGTATTTAAGTACCATATTTATTGGGTTAATATAAAGTGCGACGTGTTAATCTGTACCTTTTTATACCGCCTGATCCATATCTGCTTATTTATTGTTACTCATATTTGTTCTTGTACAAGCAATAAACGTGTCATAACTTCAATGAAATCTTTTTTAAAAATCGTGTTATTTATCCTCTGCAAGGATTAAAATTATTCTTATCTTGTTTCTCCCTTGCTTTGATCTTAAAAGCATGCATGCATGTAACATTTTTTAAGCAATCATCCATTTTAACTAATATTCAATTATCCTCCTACTTAATTACTTATAGACAAGAACAATGTACTTGTGAAGGCAATAAATAACACCATAGAATCTTACAGTAAATCAATATTAATAAATGCTATAGACAGTTTTAAATATTTCATACTTGCAACGTTTATAATAAATTTTATTATTTTCCTGCAATAATTTACCCATCGTTTTGCCTTCCTTTACAACAAACAACAAAATATCTGGCTGGCATGTGTAGCTGGTTGTGTTCTAACAAAATTCTTTGCATCTTTCCTTTGCCTTTTTCCTTTTTATTTTCGTTTACGGTTTATTTATATAAAAGCTGTAGCAATCATTTTTCGAAAAAAGTTTTATAGGTCCATAAAAAAGCGATTTTATAATGCATAAATAACTAATTAATTAAAATAAAAACGTGCCTTGTTAAATTCAAATTTAATAATTGAATTGTTATACTAAACACAAAAAACATTTTTCACTAATTTTATTAATTAAAACAATGGTACAAATTCCGGCAAAACAATTCAAATTTATTACACCTAATTGAATTGTTGTAAAACAAAAAATTACAAATAACCGTGTTGAATGTTTCCAGATCGTTTATTATTATTTCTTATGCAATGGAAATCGTTATTAAATTATTGTATTTATATCTTTATGGTTTATTAAGATTAGAATTTACATTATTTTGTTTATGTTCTATAAAATAAATAAATATATTTTTTCAATTTTATTGGTATTAATCAAGAGGAAGAAAAATAGAATAAGTGCAGGCACTTGTTGTTCTATTTAAAATTCAATGATTGAATTGTTATAAAACAAAGAAAAGTTATTGAATATTTTCAAACGGTTTGATATTTATAATGGTAGAGAAATAAAATATAAAGTTTCGTGCATGTACGGGTACATTTACGCAAACATTAATTCAAATATTGAAAACAAGTGATATTTAATTTCACGGCTGATTTTAGAAAACATTGCAGAAAAGATTGATTTCGATTTTGAGCTAACGCCAACAAAAGGAAAGTGTGTTTTATATGTATTTATATATACATATATATTATTACCACTATATATAGATATTTATGGTATCATCGAACAAAAGTCAGAAAAAAGAAAGTCGTAAAATTGATTTTGAATTCTCATCTAAAAGACAGATAAAATATATTATAATTGTATTTCCTAACAATTGTTAGTGAAACGATATATTTAAATGCACATTGCTTAAAGGAGCAGCGGCATTCGAAAGTAGTGCAAAAGCGTGATTGCAAAATGCTTAAACAAAATATGTGTATAAATAAATAATCGCGGCGTATACATCTGTGAATGATACATGCCAATGCTACCGTATTCATTACTATATCTTCATTTGCATAAAACAAAACTATTGTTTTACCACGCACCTTCAACTACATTGTACGGTTGTACCTCTTATTAACGTTACTAAATCAGCTCGGAAAGCTTTCTAATGACTTTCAACAATAGCGAACGAAACGAAAATATCAATTTTCAAATGATATTTCAGCACAAATATTTATTCGAAAATGCAATATTTCTTCATACATTAATTAAGCTTCAAACTAAAAAGCAACTGATGCTAATCTTCCTTTCCTTTGTTGAAAATAAATTATATATTAAACAATATTTTACAATAAAACAATTAGTTCTGTACACGTTCTAATTGTGCAATCGGTAAATAATACCGATTCAATGCATTTAAATATCGTTTTAAAGGCAATTAATAATATTTTAGATAAGCTAGTTTAATTTGCTTGCAATATAAAATCATGATAAATGTACCAACACTCTGATGCGAAAAAAACCAGCCTTAATAAAGGCTAGATTTCTAATTAATACACTCATATAACATAATTTTAATTGCATGTAAGACACATGATCGTAAAAATAGATTTTGATTTGCGTCGATTATTTAAGCATGCAACTAAACAACAGCAGCAGCAGCAGCAGCAGCAAAACTTTGAGATGTTGTGCAATTTTTCAACATAATCTAATGAATAACGTAGAAGTAGAAGCTTAGCTAACAAGAAAACGACATTACTTATACAAATCTCGTAAATAGGCTTAGACTTAATTACCTAATACTGTTCAATTCAAATTTTTAAAGCACGTAACTAGATTATTTAAATTAGACAATAGTTTTTACTAGCTTCATTAATTTAAATAGTTGCGGATTAGTAGGCAGTTTGGAATGGGAAGGATTTAAATCAATTATTTTTTCGAAACGAAATTGCGTCATAAAAACGTTTTGTATTTTTACACATATCTAAAATCGTAAAAAAATCTTTAATTTGATTTTAACATCGCTTATTTTCCATGTACACAATTTTTTTTGGTAGAAATTGCGCAAAAACAACAACAAGAACTTTCAAAAAACTTGTACAAAATTTAGAACACGTACGAGGTACGCACACATACACACACACAAAGATTTTTAATATACAAAATAGTTGTAAAAAATACTCTTATATTTTATCACAACTCGAAAACTTTCTACCTAGATAAAATATTGATTGATTGTTTCCATTTTAATACATTTAACACACACATATAACGATTGATATAAAAGTTAATCATTCAAACATGTATATGTGTATATATAGTACGAGTACATTTACTCGGCGCGCATTTAATTTTTTTTCTCTCCGTTTTCTCATTTCCAATGATAATGATTATATGATAAAACATTGACTTAACAAGGCCATGCATATTTCAAACAATTCTATTATGTTATTATTTTCCAAGCGCACATCGAAAATTATTATACAAAACCAACTATTTGTACAGATGAAAATAATACCAATTCGACACCAACGCAGAACTTGACGAGAGAAAAATATGAAATTTGTGTGCGGTGTGAGAGAGTTGAAATTCAATTTGTCCTTATTTAGACAATGATAATAACATAATTTTCGCATTAATAAACACTTCCATTCCAAAGTGAAAATTATGTACTTGTTGTCGTAATAAATACTCGTTTATTGTTTCATATATTAAAATAGTTATAAATTCGTATAGCGCAACAAACGAGTTCAACACAAAAAACGAGTAACAAAGTGTTAACTATGTTAAAAAATGCCGTGTTCCTTCTTGTAAAAACAACACAAAAGAAATAAAAATTGAAACTGAATGGAATAATAATTGCTATGTATGTGAGTGGTACAAGTTATATTTAGCATAATACAGTTTATGTTCCATCAGTAACATTATAAATGAAAAATGGTTAATATATTTATTAAATAAAGTAGATTGTTTATGTGCTCTTTCGTACAGACCTAATGATACCTTATGATGGAATAACATAAATAATTAATTATTATTCTGCCTACACACGAAAAACGGAATAAAAAATTATTTAACTTAACTTAACAAACTTAACAAACAACAACACAATTTTAATTGATTTTTCATGCACTGCACATTCTATTATAAAATGTAGAAATCTGGAGTGCAATAACAATAAATTTTGTCACAATTTTAATACTAATATTATTCGCTCACGCTCTCGCACAACGCGCTTTCGTAATCTATATAACAAAATATGTACCTAAGCATAGATAATAATTTATGATCAAAGAGTATTTTTTTTGTTCGGCTATACACCATCGACTCGATTTTGCAATGTGAGTTGACTAAACATTGCCTAAATAATATCCACACACAAAAAAAATCTATCAGTATTGATTATGATTAATGTATCCGTTACAAATAGATTGTTTATTAATTAATCATAAACTATTTGTTGTTGTCAATTTTTTATCGAATAAATAATTAAATTTTTATAACTTGCAGGCAATATTAGAAATTTGCACATTTACACTCTGCGCTGTAATAAAATGAATTATTTATTTTTATTATCAATGATAACTTTTAGAGTATAATATGTTAATTAATTAAATTGGAATAGAAACACAACACAAAGCTGTAATTATATATTAAAAATCGTATTGGCATTTCAAGCGAGCAAGAAATTTATGTGCAAATAGTGTAGTCAACAGCAATGACTAAATCGAAATTCACGAAGCTGATATAAAATTAAAGTGATGGCATAAAAACGATTCATACAATGATTTATATATAATTTCACAATGATCTTAACATTTGCATGATGGCCGCAAGCGTTTCCACTAAAATATTTTCAATTTTGCTTGAAAAGCCAGCGCGACATTTTCGCATAGAAATCGCGAACAATGAATGCGCCAACAAGGCGGCGAAAAAAACGCGCAAAATTTATTTGTGCATTTTGTTACAACTTGTCGGTATTTATTCAACATTAACACGTACTTAATTTATTTCTTGCGCTTGTTGCCTGTCTTTTTTTCGCATAAAATTTATTTCAAAAGTCATGCGAGGTGAGTTGAAAAAATTGCGCCAGCAGCAGCTCAAACTCGAAAAAGGCTTGCGGTAAATGTGCAAATTCATTTTATTGCATTAATTCTAATTTATCTCATGATATTGTCAATTGCAGAATGTTTCAACGCTGATTTTTCGCATTTAAACGTAAATATTTTATGGTATAATTACGCTCAATAAAATATGCTGAAACACTGAAATAAGAAGAAGGCGAGAAAAAAAACTGTGGTAATAATAAAGTTTTGTGGATTACTTAAAAACAATGACGGCACAAAAATTAAATGCGTTGTTTCCAGCCCCTAAACACTTAAATTTTTTTGTGGGCCGATGACTGTTCAAAAACGTTATAAAGGAAAACCAATTACAATTTGTCAACCAAAACATAATCATTTAAGATAGGTGGTTTGCAATGGGTTTGCACGAATGCACTAATTATAAACTTAAAATTATATTTTGTCTGAAATGTGCACTTAAAATTTAATGAATGTTCTATCGCAAATCATAAACCAAATAATGGTTTAATTAATATGCGTAAACACTTCTATAAAAATCATAAAATAATAAAAGGATAATGAATGATTATGATAAAATGGTGGCCGATATTTCAACATAAAATATTGTGTCGCACTTTAAATGCTTTTATTCGATAAAGTCTGTTTAACTTTGCATTCCTATATAAACCTTCAATTAAAATGATAAACATGTATTAAGTTCTCCATTAAATTAACAATCTTTAATGACTTTTGCAAACAAAAAATTCAATTTTCACTCTAATTACTTTCACGCAATATTAATTTTTCCACTTACGTGTACGTAACTCTCAAAAGTGATTCACATTCGCACTCACTCAAAAAATAAAGCTGAAACAATGCTTGATTGTCAAAAATCGGATTGTCTCACACCTGAAATAAGTATAATTATGGATTTCTACCTAAACTTTCAATTAAAATGATAGAGTATCTTGAATAATCCATTAAAATTACAATTTTTATTATCACTTTTGTATCTAAATATGAAATTTTCAACCTAATTAATTTCAGGCAACATTAACTCTTCTACTTATTATTCGTAATGTGAGTAAATTTTCTCAAAAAACTAACTTGCCCACGTTCACAGTCACTTAAAAGTCAAAGCTGTAATAATGCTTGATTATCAAAAATCTAATCGTGTCTCACCTTAAAGGCTTTTATTACTTTTAAATTTGTTTAATTTTGCATTCCTACCTAAACCTTCAATTAAAGTGATAGAATATGTTAAATAATCCATTAAATTTACAATCTTTAAACATTTTTACTTGTAAAAATGAAATTTTCAACCTAATTAATTTCACGCAATATTAACTTTTCCACTTATTATTCGAAATGTGAGTGAATTTTCTCGAAACTCGCCGACGTTTCAGCCGTGCATGAAAATAAAAAGAAGAAGAAAAAATGAGACAATGTTGCGCATACAAAACGATTGTAAGATGATGGTATGAAAGTTTGCTTTCAGTTTCATTTCGATGTGTCTGTATAGGTCATGTGAAAATGTCACGAGATATTTTATTTCAGTTAATAAATAATGGAGGCAGCCGTTGGCATATTTCGTTCGTCAGTAGGTAAATGGCGAAAACAATAATATAATAATTTAACAACGGCTTAAACTTAATGTTTTCCACAAATTTCTACCGCCCAAGTTCCACGAAATTTCTGCAATGTTTAATTCCCATATCCGTTTTTAATCACTTAATATGCAGAGCATTTAAAAAATGACACTAATGAACGTAATTTCAATGATAATTTCTATGCAGCACTGCGGTTTGTTTTGTGTTTTTTTGCACAAGCTCCTCAATGAAACGTAATACGAAAATGGTACTTGCATGATGCATTATTATGTTAATTATAATATTTCTACTGTTATGCATATTTTTTATGACATTTGTAACTTAATACTTGGCTTAATAATAAAATAAGAGAATCGCATCGCATGTAATGATCGTAGATATAAAAATCTGACGCTTTAAATATTTCTATGAAACCATTCAAGATGTATAATGTGTAATTTTGTTGCAATAATTTTACATAGTTGCAAAATATATATTAGTTAACATAAATAATATGCCCATTCGACAAGGCAAGACAACGCGCTTGCTTCCCATCATGTGCGATTAATAAAATTAACGTTATTAGAAAAATCGCGTAAAAACTGTAATCAAGAAAGCAGCAACACAACAATGCAATTCCAACAACTACCTAATTCATTTTCTGCCAAAGTAATTGTTTATTACACAATCAAAATGCAAGCATAACAAAATAGATAAATATCAGCATTACTAATTATTTGCATTGTGTCTTTAATCTTTGATCGAAGTTTATGCATTAAGTGCATTTCGTTTAGTGAAAAAACACCAACAATTGATTAATCATTTAATAAAATAATATATAATTAAGGTGACCGATATATAAAATATTTATTTCAATACCACTCCCTTTTATAAATAAATTATATTTATATTGTGGAGAAACATAAAAGTGTGGTATAAATTTATATAATCCTATTGTTTCAAGCTCACTTTTTACAAATATCTACGCGATATGTTTGCTTTGGTTTTGTAACTGAGAATAATGATTTGTCATACATCTGTCAATGATATTAGAAACAAATTATCTGTCAGTATTAAATATAGGATATTATATTATTATATTATATTGTTTTGCGTGCTATGAAACTGGTTTGTTGTTGGTTGGAACGATTTCGAAAAACGATTTTTGTAAATAGTGAGTGTTATGCTCTATGTATACTATATAGATTGCCGGCTCACCTCTTTTTTTCTATCCTAATACTCACTCAACAAACATAATTAATAAATTAATGAATATCAATAATTATATTAAATATTTGTTTTGATTAGATTCGTTTGTGCACGGCCAGCTGATGATGAATTCGTAATTATAATAACACCTCCATTTTAGTAATTAAAAGCGTGTGTAGATAGATATTTTAATAAACTTATTTATGCAGCCACATCGTATGTATGTATGTATATGCGTATAAACAAGTACAACTATACATATACAACATAACATAACATAACAACGGCAAAAAATATTTAAAACTCATTACAAAGGTGTGCTCATATACAAGTTTTTATAATGCTGTTAAAAGACAATAAAAATGTGTGATTTATTTTCATAGCACTTTCAATGACAATATGCAATTATAATAGATTTTTACTCTTATTCATCATCGCTCGATAGAAACAAATGGAAGCTCGAGCTCCAGCTCCAGCGCAAAGTCACTTCACGTCTACAAGAAGCGATTTTAATTTATTAACAAGTAAATTATAATAGCAAGACAAACCTGGCAATAAATATGAACGAGTAGAAAAATATGACTATCTATTTGCATATGGGAATTGAATAAACATCGTTTTCTATGAAGGTGGCACTTCAACACGGCCAACACACAGAAAGTGCACACGTGTTTTGATAAATATTTAAATGCCGTCTGTTACACAATACTTAAAACATCTTTTAAAATAATTTGTTTCATTAATAAACATTTGGAAATTAATTAATTGTAGTATGAGTATGGCGTGCAGGCCGAGAATGTTAAATAGTTTTCGATACAAGGCGGTGACATGGAAATTCGAGTCAATGATTTCTTATATTATTTATTTTTTTCGAGCGAAGAGGTAAGAAGAGAGAAAAAAAGATAATGATTTCGCGTGTAGATTAAAGTTTAGTGTATGTGGATGGAGGTACATGTTTTGGGCGGCCCGTTGAAATATTTTATATCTTTCGAACGGGTATAATCAGAAGAGAGCAAGAAGACTCCTCGCTGGATGAGTGATTGATGAAGCTGACTAGTCATTAAGTTCATCTACATATGTATGTACTTGTGATACATTTATGTATAGCTTATTGTTACAGACAGACTAAACAAATCATTAAATAGCAAATTACGTTTTCGTAAAATGTTTATTGAAATTATTTATGCATAAATTTTTCATCCTCTTAGGTATTACCATATTTTTTTTACTGCGAGCTTCTTTTGCATCTTAACAATATGAAATAAATCATTTTTTGCTTTTCATTTAGAATAAATATAAATATTATTTTCTTACATATTTTTAAATAATATTTTTTTAATGTATGCAACGTAACGGTAGCTCTTTGTGGTCTCTTCTTCATATACAATTTTTATTAATAAATAAATTCCCATTGTGTGGATTATATATAAAAACAATAATAATACATTTTTCCCATTATCATCAACTTTATATTTAACACAATCATCAAATTTAATTACACTTTAAACATCTCTATTAGCAAAAATTACCCCATTTTTGCATTTTTAATTTTATGTTAATTGTTTTTGTTATTAAATCTATTTGCATATAAATGTGGATGCATTTCTATGGGGCATCGTATAACTATATAAAAACTACGTCGGTGTGCATTTAATTAATATTAAAAAAAATCTAGCTTTTTAAAGCGGCATCTCGTTTACCGCACAAAACAAACTTTTGAATGAAGATAATTGACTTACTGCACACATAATTATTATTCTGAATAAAAATTCGATATTTTTCTTTTATTTATTAACAAAACAAAATAAAAATGCTGCGGTATTTAATCTATTTAGTGTATAAAACCAATGCAACGTTGTGCCGATAAAACGTTATATACGAGTACGTACAATGAAATTTAATTGAAATTACAATAGAGTATGGTGCTCTTTTTACTTCTATAATTGATAGCAACATTTTAATGCAAAAAGCAATAATAATAAACTATTATCGAAATTGTAATTGCGTTAGTTTGCATTCGAATTAATAAAGTGCAAATGCCCGCGTATGCACACCCTACATAAATATACAAGTTTAATTAATTTAATAAATAATATTTTATTAGTCGATAAATACCTAAAATATATTTGCATGCAAACATCAACTATAATAACATCTATAACAATTCCGTTCGTTATAAATTTAAAAGCGATTTAAATAATAAAATTTAATTAATGCAGCAAAACATTTATTACCTTTCGAGAAGAGAAAAAAAAAAGGTATAAAATCTAGTATGTATTCATTTATGGAATATTACGGTAAATACCTTATAGAAAAGTAGGTGGTCAAGAACATGATTCATGATGTCATAATTTGTTATTCTTGACTATTATATTTTTTGATAATTATGTAAATCAACTGATCATAAATAATTTAGATTAATTTGTAAAGATTTATTAGGCAATATTCTAACAACTTTCCTTATCGGATTATTTAAAACCGCGATATAATTTATTTGATGAGCCTATTGCGTCCTTTTGTATAATGCATTCTTCTATTACGAATAAAAATGTTAATAACTTAATTTATCAAAAATATCCATCTCACATTAATAAAAAAACACATCATTTCGTTTATAACATTAATCACGTGATTTTTCGATGGAAATGTCCTGACCCAAATCGAATACAAATTGATTTGAGAATTTTAACACATCGTTTATTTAATTAAATATAAAGATTATTTAATTTATGGCCATACGATTGTATAAATTATGAGTTTCATTGACATTAAAAATCTACAGTTGCTGCTAGATATTCGACATCGTTTCACTGCGTTCAAATCCTCTTTCAAATGCTTTTTCCAACTTCCTTAAGCTTAAAAATGATGAGCAAACATTTTTCCTTTTTACATGAAGATGAGCACATCTCACCCCCAGTTTCAATAGTGGATATGACAGTCAGAAATGCGAATATGTATGCTCAAAAGGAGATTTGCGAATGAAGCACTTTCAAATTGATTTACTTTACTACTTTACGTCATATAATAAAAATGATATAAAAAGGTTGTATTAACAAAGGCACTCGGTTATAATAACATCAAATACAAACACCTTTCTTATAACGCCAGATAAAAGGAAAAGCTATTTATAACATCAGTCTTTATAAAAACGAATAAATGTTGAGTTGGCAAGAAAATCATTTAGTGTTTCACAAGTGCATTTTAATCAAATCTTTGAATTATTCGTATTAATAGATACTTAATATACCTACTAAATGTTTTCGTTTGATGATTCATAGCAGATGTTTATTGATATTTATATAAAACCACATTCCTTTAATTTTACCTGTATTAAAATTATTAACATTTAAATAATAAGTGCAAAAAAATACCTTGGCTAAATTATAAAATTTTGTTTTGATTTTTTTTATTCACAATGCCCTAGCCAAACTATTGAAGCTGATGACCCAATCAAAGCCGTAATTGAATGTGATCGTCATATAACTATGTGAGTGACGGCAGAGAAGTTAAGTGTACTTACCATATACCTATTTAGAATTGAATAGTATTTAAAATATCTTAACCTCATTATGGATTTCTATATTTGCTTGAAATTTAAGTCTTACAAAATGACTGATTGTAACGATTAACATGCTGAATTCGGTTCTTTATTGTTAATAACGAACTTTACATAAAGTCATTAATAAAAGAAAACACTCAGAAAAATTATAGCAAATGATTCTTCAAACATGTTTCTTAATTTGCAAACAAATAGTGCGGAATAATAAAAGTGTAAAAAGATGTCAAAGGTTTACCAAAAAATTGTATAAAGTTAATTTATATACATAAAAAAATACATTCTTAAAACAGTTTTTCTCAGTTCTTTATTATTCGTAGACACATAAACTTTAGAATCCTTTTTTGCAAACCACTAATAATAATAGGTATAATTATTATTACCATTGTAGGTAGATCTTTATAAAGCAAATAATGGAAAATAAGCGATAAAGACGAAATTTAAGTTTTCAGTATAGAATCTTTATAACTGTTGACCGGCAAAACTTTCTTGAGGACCATCAACGTCCGGTGGACTAACGGCTGAGAATCATGCAGTATAAACTAGGTAGGTTTTTGCTTTTTCGAAAACTCAAAAATAAAATGTGACAAATTTGCTAACTGCAATCACAATTTACGTTAAAGTTGAATCATGTTTGCTTCCCAACTCAACTATAATAATAAGTATGTACTTATGTAACAAAAAATCACGTTTAGGTACACAATAGATAAGATTGATTAAAAAATATGCAAGTATTCAGTGTTTGTCGAAAATGAAATTACATTCTTGCCAACCCAATAAATTTTCTCTTTGCAATTTTATTTGTTTATGCCTCACCTTATACATATACGCTTTTGCATTAAAGCTAATGCTATACAATCGCAAAAAACTTGATAAATATTAGTAATTTATTGACTTCGCGTTGCAATAACCGAATTCCTTCATATTGAATTCCACAATCTCACTTAGTAATTTAATTTATTAAAAGACAGCATAATGTTTCATAAATTTCTACATTTAGTTGCAAAATTCTTTAAATTAATTAACTTGTCAATTAATATTTTCCATAAATCATTACAACATTATTATTAAATTTAACGCCAGCGTGCAGTTATTGTTCATAATTTAACATAAATAACAGTAGACAAATTTTAACTCTTTTTAAACGGTAACTAAATAATCTTGAAGACAATGCATTTATAAACAATGTATACATTGTTTAAAAAAAGCAACACTATCAATACACACAAAAGTTGAAAAAATTCGGTTACGCTCTAATTAGTCCTAAATACCTCTTTTTGAATTAATCTACCGTTAAATAAACAAACAGTACGAAAATCGCATAATTCCCCATTTACATATTAAATAGTATTCAAAACGCGAGCGTAACACCATAACATTAATAAATAAGTTGTAAATCATTTTTATATAATCAATTAACACGTTTTTATATTAATAATTTAATTAGCCATTATTTCATCATCGATTCGATTGATGGAAGCCATTCGTAGCACGTAGCACGTAGCACCGCATTCAGTTTACTTTATGTTAATAATTCATTACGAAAACATTTTGTAAATAGAATTTACTTTATATTATGGATATTTAAAGCACGTATAGCAGTCGGATTAAGAAAAGAAAGTGTATGGCAACGACAGGTACACTATAGTGATTTAACGCACTAATACTCTTGTAATATTAGCGCCTGATTAATGATGATCCATTTAATAACAAATATAATAATAGAAAAACTTAATAATATGCCATCGCCCATCGATTATTTATTTATTCACTCGCATTCAATCAGCAGGTTATTGTTTCGTTAAGTTTCAAATTTAGGTAGCGCATTCATTATTGTTATTAAGATTTTCGAGCGCGATAAGTTTATTAGATAAATAACGCGCATTGCATAATTTTCTACCATGCATGCATATCAATGCGTAGAGTTGGTCATGCAATAAAAATGTCAAAATAATTATTATCAATAAAAATTGGTATTTTCCAACTCTCTACTTACGAATAGGTAGTTGATGAAAAAAAAAGCAAACAGTTTCGTTCATTTCGCAACGCATGATTAATTTATTAGGTATGATTTATTAATGAATTTTTTTTTGCGTCCTGGCCTATGATTTCTATCAAACGCGAAAAAATGTTAATGAGAGTTAAATGAAACGCAAAAATGTTACGTTGATTGCAAAATTATGCGAAAAAAAGATTTTAATAAATATATTTATTATAATTAACTGTGACATGGACGCTAACAAATGGGCTAATTAATAAATATCACCACGGAGCAAAAAAACGTTAAATAGTTTATTAATAATTTTAGACTTGGATGATTTATCATTAAACACTCTGACTGTTAAAAATTAATTTAATGAATGCCTCATTGAATTTGTTGCATTATTCCACAAAACCTACGCATTTCACATACAAATCTAGTAGAAGCAATAAATACATTTTATTGCATTTTATACGTAATTTATATGAGAAATGCATTACCTGATGATTTTTGTCATAAACAGTTTAAGTTTATTGGTCGCGTTACACATTCCAAATCTTATTGCTACCCGGTACAATTAAAATATTTGCATAAATATTACTCGTGACATTTCCTTGTTTATTCGCAACACTTTTTAATTCTTTCATTCTTTCTTTCTTTCGTATCATTTTATTGACTTTTAATAATAACGAAATCGAAAAGGTCGCGCATAAATATTGTTGCTGGTAGATATAAACTTTATTTTAATCTGTGTTAGCAAAAGAGACATTGATATTAAAGAGGCTTTAGATTGTAATTATTCACACGTCATGAAAGTTCATCGCAATTTAAGCACTCGGCGAAAGAATTTTAAAGAATAGCTGTAAATATTATAATTAACTATTTATATTTATTTACATGATTATTATGAGTATTTTAAACTTTTCATTTACCTCGCCTGCAAATAGTAAATCAATGCTAAGATATTTATTTATTTGTCTTGCAAATTATGAATCTTAATGTTGTTATGTTAATGCAGCAAATAATATTTGCTTACTATACATATACATACATAGATATACACCATCGCAAAGGTCTTAATCCATATCCTTTGTTAAAGGATATAGTGCAGCTAAACATCAAAGCAAGCTAGAGCAATTAGTTTATACACTAAATGTAGAATATGCTTGTCTTCCTACTCCTGCTCTATCGTTTGTAGGATAAAGGTAAACATAGCCATTTAGAAATGTTGTTAAATTTATGTATCAAGTATGTTAGATGTATGGTATCTGGATGGGGAAAATCAGGATTTACGTATAACGATCCACCATCAATTCTGAAACAAGTAACTGTTGAAATTGTAGACTACGCAACTTGCAGAGCGAGTTTATTGAATGTTTTGAACTCTACTACGCTAATACATTTTTTTTGTTTTCGTAAAAATCTTCCATGGCTAGATAATCATTTTACACATGTCAGCTATAATTTAGATAAATTTTCGATTGATGCAAGCGATCGATTATCAATGCAATGGGCAATAGGCATGTACATGTATATAATAATAAAAAAATATCTTAGGCAATTAGTCTTTGATTGTTTACACATTCCGCTATAAATTATTTCATTCGTTCCCACCATTTCATTAAATTATTTTTCTTTATTCGATGTGTGTAATTTTTTGTAACCTTCATTAAAATAAACACACGTAACTTTAGTGCATAGCAAATTATTTATTTTATATTATTCATCATAAACCGAAATTGATTACTTTTTTAGCCTTCACGCTTTTGTCAATATAATTTTACTACATTATCACAATATAATAAATTTTTTACATAATTAATTTTACAAATTTTTCCTTTATGAAAGCGTAAAACAACAAAATGTAATAATAAATTTTATTATAACGCTCATCCTCTTTTTACGAAAATTAAATTAAAACGTTACAAAAAAGTTTAATTAATATTTCAACGTAAGATAAAGACATAAATATTTCAATTATAAGTTTATTATTTTCCATTTTAAATATCGTGCGAATATCTATTATAACTTGTTAAGATAATAAGTTGGTTTCTACTTTTTTTTCTTCTAATGAATATTATTATTATATTACGAGTATAAATCATAGCACCTTTTATAGCATTTAGGTACAACAAATAATAGAAGTACAATAGATAATTCCCGAACAATGTAATAGCGCAGAAGGTTAAATGCACTCAAAATAAAATTAGACTTAAAACGGACATTATTTGATTAAAGTGGAATATTTTACGAATTAATTTGTTTATGATATTGAAATTTGTTCCTGCTTTGTGCAGAGTGATACAATAAACTACAAATTCGTATTTAATAGCTTGAAATCGACACAAAGCAATGACAAATATTTATTAATAAGTTTTTTTGTATTTTGTAAATAAATACCCTTCGTACGGATTCACACATCGCATTTCTACATCAAAATCACACGATGACATTTCACAGAGTGATCTTACATTTAATATGGATATGTTTCGCGATAGTGTTGTGTAGTTGCTCGCGCGTCAAACGACAATTTGCCGTCACCGGACCGTTGTGTTTTAGTGCAACCGGAATCGTTCTTCCCTGCATTTCAAATATACTGCAAACGGCACCGACGCAAACCCCCATTGGAATAGATCCACGAATTGTAACACCTGTAAGTCTATCATTCATCGTTGAATAATAAACATCAAGTCACTCATAAATAAAAACATTAACAATAACATTACATCGAAGAATGTAATTAATAAATACTCCCAGTTATTAATTGTGCAGTTAATAATAATAGATTATATTGATTTACAGCTGTTTAAACTGCAAACAGACTTTCAGCTATAAATTATTGTTTAATTGAAAATATTTTTAAGGGACAACAAACCAATGCGGTATGCGGCGCTGGACAATTTGCCTGCTATCAAATGCCGCAGGGGCCGCAATGTGGTGTTAGATATGTAAATCCTGTGAGTACCGCGGATGGAATCGCAACCTATGGTGCATATCCCTGGCAAGTCTTCATTATGAATCAGACAGGATACGCAGGCAGTGGAGTGCTTATTGATAATTACAATATTATTACAGCAGCACATAAAGTCTACTTAAATGCGTAAGCAAATGTTATTGGATAATCAAATTCTGTTATTCAATTCAATCTTTCATTGATTAATTAAGAATGTATTGTCTATAATGAAAAACAAAAAGCGTTAACATACGTAACGTTACATAATAATAGCACAAACAAACTAGAAATGCAATTATGATTTCGCTTTCATTTGACCTAAACAAAACTATTGTTGAAATTATTTAAATGTGTCATTTTTGTTTATCGCTTAGAGAAATTTCACTTATTTGATTCGAGAATTCATCGTTGCTTCAGTGCAATAATGACGCAGCACAAAAATGAGAAATTTGTAGAGATTTAATTGATAAAAGGTACAATAATTGTTCACAAATTTATTTTGTTATGTTGATGAACATTTCCGCTAGATAAGTATGGATGTGGATTTATCAAAATTAATTCATCAGTAACTAAACACAGCTTTCAAATTCACGAAATTCTTTTAAAAATAAATTATTTAACAAAGATGGCTAAAAAATCATTTTTTGTGTTAGTTTTTTCATTTTACGAAGAGCAAAAATTTCTGTAACACCTACCACATTAAAAAAAACCCTTGAAAGAAAAACGGTCCAAATGACCTTAAAGTCACATGTGGTATAAGTAATTGCATCTTATAAAGACAATCGAAATCTTAGCAGAGCCTCTAATCTATATAAAAAGTTAGTAATTTTTTAAACATCTAAAATTGTCACAAACAATGGGGTAAACAAAGGCATATTAAATTTTTGATTATTTGGTTAGACTTGTGTTAAAAAAAATAAATCGATTCTAATTATGTAATGCTAAGGTCCAAAGAATGAATATTTTTGTGTGTATGAACTTTATAATTTATTAACATGGATAAAAAGATAAAAAATTTCTAGGAATAAGACATTTTTTTTTAAATTAGTACATGACCAGAATCAATAAGAGAAATTGAAATTTACGAAGCGTGCAATTCTATTTTAATAATCAAATCATTTTTTAAATACGTAAAAATAACTACTATTTGCCGGGAGTAACGATAACAATGCTCTAATGTATAAATACCATAACACACCCACAATTCAATTACACAAATTGATAAAAACGTTGTCATTGTACCTAATCTAAATCGTGTAGTAAAATTATCACATTCTACGCGAATGCAAATAATTAATTAATTGTATTGCAGGGCAACCCCAAACAGTTTACAAATTTATATGGGAATATGGGACCCGTACGTCAATACCACAACATCCAGACTACGAATCGTGACAAGTGTGAGAGTTCATCCAAATTTCAATCCGACCACGCTGATGAACGACATTGCAATTATACGTATATCTGATGCAGTACCATTAGCTTACTTATTAAACGTTGGCTATGCTTGTCTACCAGCAGCGGGAAGTTCATTTGTTGGACAAACGTAAAGTTAATAAACTCGAAATGTTGTGATAAAGCATTCATTTATGCATTACAGTTGCAGCGTATCCGGATGGGGAAAATCAGCGTTTACCAGCAACGATGCGCCAACCGTACAGAAGCAAGTGAGTGTTAGAATCGTTGATTATCCGACGTGTCGCGCTGGATTGTTGAACGTTTTGGGAGCGAACGTTGATTCCTATTTAGATCCGAACGGGCAATTATGCGCCGGAGGGGAAGCGTTTAAGGATGCTTGCACAGTAAGAATGACATAAGTGCAATGGTAATAAAAAATATACGTTTTAAATTGTTTTCAAATTGCAGCAGGATGGTGGTGCACCGCTGGTATGTCCGACAGCTAATGGTTTTACAGTTGTTGGAATTGTAATTTGGGGTAAAGGATGTGGACAGCCTGGAGTTTATGGAGTCTATACAGACATAACAAAGTACTTAGCATGGATTCAATCCACAGTCAGCTCGAACTTTTAATATTTATTTATAATGAGCAAATAAACATAATATATATTTTTTAAATGACATCATTTGTGTATTATATTTAATTTTAACCTTCAATGCATCCCACATTTTATGGATCAGATACCATGTTACATAATATTTCAGCGAATATAAAAAAGTACCCGATGAATGATGAATCACATAGTGCAACATTTTATGAACATCATTAATAATTCAAGATGCACAACCCACACTAATTAAATAATCAATATTATTATATTGCCAAATGCACACAATAAGCAACTGTTTATATTAAAATTTTAAATCGATGTATAATTATTTTGCAACTGCAAGAAATATTAAATTATTATATTATAACACTTGTATGAAGCTGCAATACCATCGGTCTAAAATTTTTCGCGCATTTTATGCTCTTTGAGCAAGGACACATTGTCCCACGTGGTATACCAAAACTCACAATTATT
>JARJDW010018874.1:0-12250 GCA_030264715.1 Adinopsis sp. GC000173 | reverse complement strand
CTATTACATTTTTGCATTTTTACCATTTCCTAAGACTTGTATTTTTTATATTATTGTTGTATCGTATAATTTGTTTTACCTACTATTAGAATAAAGTTTATCTATTATTTTTTACAAAACAAAAATTCTAATCTCAATTTAATTAACGTATGCAACTTGTAATTATTCCAACAAATAAGAAGTAATACGTACGTGAACGGATACATTATTACCGAATTCCTGCCTTGCGTCATAATCGCTACCTTCACAGCCCAGTTTTTATATTATTCATGTTATAATGCTAAACATTGCACAAAATAGTTTCTTTAATGAACAAAACGTATATTAAAGCAAAATAAATTAGACGTTTTTTTTAATGCGGCTGAAAATTAATGTCAAAAAAATGAAGGCATTAACATTCTACTAGGGGATATTGCCACACTAAATCAGCAAACAACCTTCATTTCGCCGCCGCAGCAACGAAAAACACACATACAGAGCAGCAGCAGCTCAACAACAAACATAGCGAAAAGTGCAAAAAAAAGGGAATGCATATTAGAGATAAAACTTATGCAATCGGATTTATGCGGAAGATAAGCAATCGCCGAGATTATATAAAATATAATACATGCATATAATCATGTAATTGTTTTTGATTCTTTTTTTTCTCTCTAATTTAATTTCCGCGTAATAATAAAACCAATGATCTGTACGAAAGGCGATCGTGCTCCATTTACCAATGCGACAATGTGTCAATTAATTAGCGTGAGAGGAGGAGGCGCGATACGATTTTTTTTTCATTTCATACAAGGTTAGACTTTATGAGCCGATCGAGACAATATAATAATAACAATGTTAATAATCATTTTCGTGCTTTCACATCTCAAAATATATATATTGGAATTTTACAACCTATACGTAACGCACGTATAACGTATTGTTTTCGTTTGTTCTCGCATTGCATAATAATCATTCAGCTTCATTTTTCCGGATTTATAAGTATCTATATTAAATTATTATCGATACTATTACATTGTGTAATTATAAAATCTAACTATTGTAAATACGGTGTCATTCTAGCCGTGTCGTTGATGTTGCAATATCGCTTATGTTACTGTTGTTGTTATTGTTGTTGTTCAAAATGTTTGATTGTGTTATGATTGCGATTTTGGGTGCTTGTATAAAGTATGGATTTTTGTGTTTTTCATTTCTTCTTGCATTGCATAATATTCCTTCAGCTTCATTTTTTGCGATTCGTAAATATGTATATTAAATTGTGTAATTATAAAATCTAACTATTTATAAATACGATATCATTCCAGCTGTATATTAAATGTTACAATTCTATTCTTGTTCAAGATGAATAATTGTGTTATAATGTTATTGAAATAATTGATTTTTTGTTGTTTTGTATTTTTCATTTATTCTCACATTGCATAATATTCCTTCAGCTGCATTTTTCACGATTTATAAGTATCTATATTTAATTATTGTTGATACTAATACATTATATAATTATAAAATCAAACTATTGTAAGTACGGTGTCATTCAAGCCGTGTATTAAATGTTCCAACATCATTTATCTTTGTATTCTTGTTCAAGATGAATAATTATGTTATAATGACAATTTTTGGTAGTTTTGTGTTTTTCATTTGTTACCGCCTTGCATGAAATAATCATTCAGCTACATTTTTTACGATTTATAAATATCTACTTACCTTAAATTATTAAAGATCCAATTTTATTGTGTAATTATAAAATTTATCTGTTGTAAATTAAGTATCATTAAAGCCGTGTATTAGATGCTGTAATATCGCGTGTGTTATTGTTGTGGTTATTTTTGCAGTTGAAAATGATTGATTGTATTGTGATGTGATGATGATTTAGTACACTAGTGCAAAAAAATATTACTCTGTTCCAAAATAAGCAAGCCATTTGGGTAGTATACCTGTTTTTCTATATATAAATTATTTTTTCAAATCCGCAACTACGTAGAAAAGACACGTTTAGATATTACAATATTTACATAAAATCGGTATAAAACTGTTTTATGATAACTATTTTCCAAACGCGTTACACAATTGTTGTTATTTTATTAAAAAAATTATTCGTTACGAATCTAACAATTAAGTTTTCTCATTTTTTGATTAATCATCTAGGTTTAGAACGTATCGGATTCAGATACTTACATTTGGTGCATATATATGCGCATGTCCATGCGTAAGTCTATATGTAAATGCATGTAGGTAATGCGCCACATGTATTCATCCGAACTAACCCTATGTAATTATAAAGTCTAACTATTAACGGTGTCGTTCATACCGAGTATTACGTTGTGTTGCAATAGTGCTTATGTTACTATTATTGTTCAGGATGAATGATTGTGTTATGATGAAGATTTTGCGCACTTGTACTAGAAACAAAAAAAAATGGATTTTTTGGTTGGTGTGCATGCTGTTGTTGTTTACGTTTGCTATTACGAAAAAAGTGGATAATTTAGCGTTGTGTTGGTAAATACTTGTAGTCAAGACAATGTGTAATACTTTCTTTACGAGTTAGTAATTACTAGAATTATCATTCACCTTGATAACAAAAAGCAGCGTTTGTTTTATCGTGGCTAGTAGCTTGTTGTATTGTAGGTATACATACAGTAACGTTGTGCCAAAGCAAACAGAAAGTGAATGTTATAAAAACAAATTTACCAATTAATAACTATCATAATACGCTTGTTGCCATTATAAAACGATTTTTTGTTTTATGCAATCGCTGATGCATTTTATAGCACGTCAATTTAATTACTCAATTAGAAAAATTTGCTTAATTAATCAGCGATTTTTAATAAAGCAATCAAGTTGTAAATATTTCAAGTATGACATTGAAGCTGAAAGTAGATGAAATTATATAATTTTGCTAAAGTAGGACAAATCGTGTTTGTAAATTGAATCTTATATTGCGCTCCCATCATCTAACATACTGCGACGTCAACGAAACGAGCACGCTAATAAATGATGTGTTCGGTCGCTTCTTGTTTGTTCTTTCACACCTCGCTCTAATGAAAGTTATTGCCACATTTGATTTCTTTTTGCGTGCGACGCGGCGCGCGCGCCACCTCGAATCATCATAAATTTAGCTCACCTGAGCATCCGTCCAGCCTCACGACTGCGATACACGTCGCATTTGTGTAACGGTTTGGTCGGATCGGCGGGATCGTATTGTCTGGCGGCGAGGCACAACGACTTGTAGATCTGGAATTGCAGTACGGTGCTAACGAAATACCTACAAAAGCAAGAAACAATAAAAAAACATTGTACAATATAGAAATCATATTATTAATGAATGAATGAACGAATGTTGTTGATTAATTGTGTATGCGCATCGATTAATTTCGCCCCCCAAACGAAACCGCAAACGCAATGTCATATCTACGCTCGAGTGCCAACTGACACTCGGCGCGGTGCGGCGCGAAACGATTACGTAAAGGACATCTATGTATGGCCTCTTGTTTAGCGTTGTTTTGCCCAGAAAAATGACTTTCTCAATCATGAAAACAGAGCGGCGCTGGCGAGCAGCGGGAGAAGAGAAGCACAATTTGCACAATGTGGTGCACGGGTGGCGAGGTGGTGGTTTTGTGTAAGCGGGCGAAAGTATGGTAGAGGTATAAAAGTCTCAGCCGCCCTGAAATAGCCATACAGTTCACTATTTGAACTCATCGAACTATATGCGAGTCACCATGAAACAATTGGTGAGTTTTGTGTGTGGATTGTGATAATAAATTATCGTATTGTGTTTTGTTATACAAATTTAAGTGACAAGTGCGCAATTTAATGGATTTTATTTCTAATTTCAGTTAATATTAGGGCTCTTAGTCCTCTCTGCAGTTGCGTTAGGCGCTAAGGCAGATGAGAAGAAGGCTGTTGATGATAAAAAACAAACGAAACGTGGCCTACTGTCGTTAGGTTATGGATATGGTGGTGATTTCGATAATGGTTACCACTTAGGACAAGGCGGATACGGAATTGAGGGTGGATTCACATTAGGACACCACGGACACGGACACTATGATGTGCCCATCCACGAAAAAATCATCACGCTTTACAAAGACGTGCCAATTCCAGTACCGGTTGAAAAACACATTCCAGTGCCAGTCGAGAAGCACATTCCGTACCCGGTTAAGGTACCAGTCCCACAACCCTACCCGGTGGAGAAGCACATTCATGTCCCGGTTAAAGTACCAGTGAAAGTACCTGTACCAGTACCACAGCCGTACCCAGTGGAGAAAATCGTCCATGTACCGTACAAAGTTTACGTTGAGCGACCATATCCAGTTAAAGTTTTAGTTCCACAACCGTATCCAGTTGAAAAGCACATTCACGTCCCGGTTAAAGTACCAGTTCCACAACCGTACCCAGTTGAGAAAAGAATACCAGTACCAGTTAAAGTACCTGTCCATATTCCACAACCATACCCAGTTGTAAAGCACGTCCCGTACCCGGTTAAGGTACCAGTCGATCGTCCAGTGCCTGTACATGTACCAGCACCATACCCAGTACACATCGAAAAGCACATTCACGTACCGGTTGAGAAACCAGTACCAGTGCCAGTTAAAGTACCAGTCGATCGTCCAGTACCTTACCCGGTCGAAAAACCATACCCAGTGCCGGTTAAAATTCCAGTACCGCAACCCTATCCCGTTTACAAGGAAATCGCCGTCCCGGTTGAGAGACCAGTACCTTACCCAGTCAAAGTACCATACGACAGACCTGTTCCCGTACCGGTAGAGAAACACATCCCAGTACCGGTCGAGAAGCCAGTACCATATCCAGTTAAAGTACCATACGCCGTACCCGTACACGATCATCATCATCATTACGATGACCATTACGGCGGCGACCACTACGGCGGCGACCATTACGGCCACTATTAAACACACGATGTGTGTGTATAATATAAAAGAAATACATTTTTTTGTATATTATATAAATTGTAAACTAAAATTAGATGTGAATAGCATTTTTAATTATTTTTGTACGCAACGAAGCTATTAAACGTAATTTATCTTAATAAATAAGTGTTAAAAATAACTTTTTCTAAAAAAAAAAAGATAAAAACGCATTTTTAATTACTCCCCCAATGTTAAAGTGCAATTGCAGTTATACAGCTATACTTCAATGACAACAAATAATTATTCATAACTTGTTCTGAATATGGTAAGAGCGTAAACAGGTTGGCATTTTAATATAAATTGAACGTTAGAAAAACTGTGATTGCAGCGATGACTAATTTGCCATCGCACAAAAACTCATTATCACAATTTTAACTAACAGCACTTTAGCGTACGTTATATATACACAGAAACAGTGAAAGGGTGCCACTTGCATAATAATACATAATGGAAATCAAATTAGCATAAATTGTGTGTGTGTGTGTGTTGTTGTTGTTGTTGTTGTTGTTTGGCTTTTTTCTTCTTTCGCTGCTGCACTCTCGCTCGACGCGAAATTCATCAGCAGCGCTAAATATTCACACAATTAAGCCATGTTTGCAGCGTTAGATTGCAAAGCAATTAGATTGGCACAGTCTAAATCAACGAAAAAGACGAGAGAGAGAAGAAAAAGCCATCTACAACGTACAACAACTTGTTGAGCAATATCATAATTTTCGTGATGGAAATTGTGTGCACGGTGCATTTTTATTGTCTGCCAGCATGCGAGCCAGCGTTCGCCAAACAAACGTGTATGTATGTATGTATGTTTGTATGTATGTGTGTATGTGTGTACGAGGAAAAAATTGAGCGTTTTATGGCGAAAAGAGAGAAAAAATTACGTAAGGCATTGGTGCAATTGCAATCTACAACAATTTACTGAAATTAGCTGTGAAAATCTTGCGAACGAATGTATCGTATCGATTACACCACATTTTTTCTTCTTCCTTATAGATTGTCGATGTGAAGAAGGAGAGACGCATGAAGGAAAAAAACGAAGGTGTTTGTGCGCGCTTTGCGGTAAATAATGAAGACGACGCACACGCCGTTTAACGTGTCAGTCAAGCAGGTGGGTGCTTTTTGTGCCGACCTTGCCATTCATTTTTTTCACGTCTTGCAGCAACAACAATCAGAGCCTTGAATTGAATAAAAATAGTAACAAAACAATATTTTTTATTTTTGAATAAATGCAGCCTTGCTTCTATGCCGCGATTAGAATCTGTACGTTTCCTAAATTACATTACAACAATCGATTGCGTCGATTTGCCTGTTTGCTTAATTATCCTTGCAATAATAAATAATGCTCGCGCGCGCGAGAGAAAAAAATTGATTTCAAACTCAATTTGATAGTTAATTAAGAGTGAAAGCACCGTAATATTGCTGTTGATTACGATTGTTTATAATGTTTGATTTTAGTAGAAAGTGTTTTATTATTATTATACATCCCATCTACATAGATTTAAATTCGTTTGGAAAACGCATCGAAATAATGATTGATACGATTGCAAATAAATTTGCATAAATTCGATATAGAATGCATGTGTGGCCATCTGGCGCTCCCATTACAAACTCGTAACTTTAATCAACTCCCGCCAGATGGAACACGCCTAGCAAATGTATGAATTCGCGCTTTCTAAATAAAATTTACGGGCCCCCCGATAATGGTAATAATAAATAAATCAACTAATAATAAAAATCTGATTGCTTTTAGAAATTTTTTCGTCAAATATTTAATATTATGATGGAATAATTAGTTTAGAGAATTTAGTTTTAGAAAACTATAGCATGCGCTGAGAAAGTGTTGTGTTAAGATGTGTTAATGCCTTTTATCTGCCAACAACCATCAGCAAATGCATAAATTATTCAAAAATTTTAGTTAATGAAATAAATAATGAATGCGCGCACGAATCGTGTTCGAGCCATATAGAAATTCTTTTAGAAAATCTAAGCGCTTTTGGTAAAAATCGAATAAAAGTTGATTGAAATTCACAACGAACGCGCATCACTAACCTAGAAAGAAGAAAACGAACGATTTATTTCCAATCGCAAAAATAAATACGCACACAGCGAGCGAATTAAACGGCAGGAATAATCCGGCTAATATAACGCTTTTGAAAGTATTTCCCTATATAAAGCACCAAACGGATCGATAAAATAAATATATGATTTTTGGGAAAGGCTCGCGCGGATTTTTTGTTTTCAAAAGAAAGTGTGAATAAAATCGGCGATGGAATCTAAATCTATCTCGTAAAGAATTTGAAAACAGAGAAAAAAAGTACACGTACCAAAACCAGGCATTGGCGATGGGGAATCAAACCAGTTTTTTATATTCATTTTGTTTTAACATCGATAGGCATATATATGAATGTTCGCACATAATGTTATATTATTTTTTGTTTTAAATACGCGCAAGAACAAAAATCTAATTTATTCGAACATGGAATTACGTTCACATTTAGTTGTTTTTGGGCAACGTGTAAAAGTTGCCATGATGGCGTAGATAACAACAGAGCCAACAACGGAAAGAAGAAACGAACAAAACAAAAAATGAAAGGCGCAATTTGGTGAAAATTATAATCATTTTCGTGTGCAGAGAACCGATTTGGACTAAGATATTGCGAACGCACATTGTGCGCTTATATATCGCGCGCGGCGAGAAAAACACACGTCTCGCGCGTGGAATTTCATCGAGGAAGTTAGTTTTCATGCCACTTTTCCAATTCTAAATCTAAATCAACCAGAACAGATACGAAATTTTATTATATATTATTTATGCAACTGTATATGTATATATATGCAGGAACGGACTGGGTAAATAAAGCGGTCCTGGTATTGCCATAAAATTTGTTCACACTACTGTCAATCTAAAGAAATAAGTTTTGCGCATTTTCACGTATATTCCGAATAATATTCAACACGTTCCAAAAGGGGCGACCTCCGCAGCAGTGGATTCTAACGATCTACAATGAAAATGTTGTGCAAATCGCATGAAAAATGTGTTAAAACACCAAAAACGTGAAATTTGACATACGGATGGACTCAATCTTTATAGGTTTTCAATATGACTTCCACAGCATTTTTACAGGAAATTGATAGAATCCACGTTTTTGGAAGTATCTTCGTTTGAAAAGCGGCGAAAATTGTACGGAAAATACATGAAAACCACTAAAATGTCCAGTTTTCTAGTTTTTCTTTGTTTTGCCGCATTTACCAAATGATTTTTAAAGCATTTTCCCAAGAAATTGCTATAATNAAAATGTTTCAGTCCGGTTTTGCTTGGGTCCACCCACGTAAACTAAGCCTTATTACATTTTGTTGGTCCCTTTAGCGGCGAACACATCGGGCCACATATGGTCAGTCCGTCGCTGTATACATGTAGTTACGATTTTTATTTTGCTTATTATGCGCGCAAAGATGAATTCGTCAATTAGAATGTGTAGTAACCGAAAATGCACTTTCACGCAAAAATATTTATTGCAGATGTTAATTTAGATTGCCGCATTGCATCGGCTGATAATTAAAAAAAATAGAAATAAAACTATATATCCACATACACACACACACACACACACACATCCATACATACATACGTACACAGATTTGCGTAACATACGTAGTTTTTCTTGCATTACAAAAGAGACGAATGTGTCGCTCTGGCTTTCTACCCAGCCGGTTATTAAAATATTTCGCTGCGGTCGCAATTTCATTATATCGTACACTGTATGCATCTAATCCACAAACAAAATCTTCGCGCTTGAAGCGAACCGAACACTTTCACGCGAAAATATTTAACGATGCTGATGTTCTGATTAATTTATTAGAATCGCAAATAGATATAAATATTTTTGCTGCTTCAAATGTTGATGGTGCATTGTGCAAAAATGAATTATGGCATTTAAACATGCGCTAATTAAAAACGTGCTGTTTGCGGTGATATAACACTCATGTACACTTAGATATTTTTCTCCATTCAATAAAAATGCTTGTGCCGGTAATAATCCGGATAGGCGTTGCATTTTTTTCGTATCAAAAATGCAGCGTAGCGTTGCCATGCCGCAGCATTTCCTGAACCTCTCCGCCGAGAAAATCGACCAAGAAAATGAAAAGTGTGCGCTTTATTCTTGTCATTAACCACATGCGAGTCTTAATTGTTTAATAATCCATAGCAAGCGCGATTATTAATCAATAAGAGTCGAACGAACGGTTTTTGTTCTTGGCGATAGAGTAAATAAAATTATGCAATGAAAATTATGTTCAATATAGAAAAATTCGATTTGCTTTCATAGGTAAAAGTGAATTTATTTGCGTATTGCCTTGTATTAATTCATAGAATAACCTAAAAATGAAATGTATGCTTGCTTGTGGCAAAACATATCAAATAGCCAATCGCGTTGGTGAAATATGCTAATTAGCGTTTTTAGGTAGATAAGCAAACATGATCGTGTAAATTACTATAATATTGTTTAATCATCTTGCGGTTTGGTAACAATATTTGTCATCAGATATGTATATCACTTGTTTTATTTCCTGCAAAGTTGTTGGTAATTAAGCATTTAGTGGTAGGGTAGACAAGGGAAAGTTTCTCTATAAAATGTACAAGAAACAACAGGCTGATATCTAGTGATAGCTGAGGTCTCACACAGCACCAATGCGAACTGTTGTAAGTGATTTTTTAATATCGAGTGTATAAGTGCAAAGCCGCCGAATTGGTTGGGATTATCATTGCTAATATACCTTCTATTCCTTTCCAGGCCGTATTACTATTGGGGACATGCGTCCTGCTTGTCTCATCTAAGCCATTAGATGATAAGAAGCACACGAAACGTTCCCACTCGTTGGGCGATTATGGTGATCATGACGGCCATCACGGCTTCGAAGTGAGCCATGATATAAGCATCGATCACGGACACGGCGGCAGCTCGCACGCCCATGTCGAATCGCACGAGCACGAGGACCACCACGAATGGAAGGGAATTGACTTTGGACACGGTGAAGAAGAACACAAAAAGGAGGAGGACGACCACCATCATCATCATCATGAAAAAGTTGTGACAATCTACAAGGAGGTGAAGGTACCGTACCCAGTTGAGAAAGAAATTCGAGTGCCAGTTGAGAAAAAGGTACCATATCCAGTTGAGGTTAAAGTACCAGCGCCGTATCCTGTCGAGAAAAAGGTGTACGTGCCACACAAAGTTGAGGTAAAGGTGCCCGTCGCCGTACCAAAACCATACCCAGTCGAGAAGATCGTCAAATATCCAGTTCATGTTCATGTCGATAAGCCGTATCCAGTCGAAGTTAAAGTTCCAGCTCCGTACCCAGTTGAGAAAAAGGTGCACGTGCCAGTTGAAGTAAAAGTTCCAGCACCGTACCCAGTTGAGAAAAAGGTCCTCGTCCCATTCAAAGAATACATACACGTGCCAAAACCGTACCCAGTTGAGAAAATCGTCAAATACCCAGTCCACGTCCATGTTGATCGTCCAGTTCCCGTACACGTCATCAAACCGTATCCTGTCAAGGTTGAGAAGAAGGTGCACGTACCATACGACGTTTACAAGCCTTATCCAGTTAAAGTTTACGTTGATAAGCCAATCCCGGTACCAGTCGAGAAGAAAGTACCCTATCCGGTGAAGGTGCCAATTCCAGCACCGTATCCAGTCTACAAGGAAATCAAAGTGCCCGTCTACAAAGAAGTGCCATACGTGGTTGAGGATAAGGTAGAAAAACCGGTACCGTATGAGGTAATCAAGCACATCCCGTACACCGTCATCAAGAAGGTACCAGTACCAGTTAAGGAACCAATCTACGTTCCAATCCCAGAGGAAAAACACGAAGAGCATCACGAGGAAATCAAAATCGAGGACCATCACGGATGGGAGGACGAAAAGAAATGGTAATAAGCAACGCACTTAACCATGAAAGACTTAGAAAATGATTTATTTTTTTTGTTTAATATATTTTGCTTTGTTTTTGCATTATTGTTAAGTTTATGTTGATATTTATTATATTATTGCCTACACAAGAGTATTAAATAAATTGTTTTTTTGACGTCCGTCTCGATTTGTCATTATGATATACATATTATGCATATCTATACATAGAGTGTTTATTTAACTGTAACGTGAAAGCAATCTAATTTGAATGCGAAATAGCAATTATGTAAATACGTAGAGCGCGCAACTCATTGAGCGTAAAGCAACGGTAATCTGGGTTGCCTACGATGCGACGCTAAAAAAATCGCACAACAATGTTCGTTGTTGGTTAGGTAAAGCGGATAAAGCTGTTGCATGCATGCGGAAGCACCGCTTTACGCAAACGATATACATTATAGATATACATATGCGACGCTAATTAATTCGTCTAGTGATATTAAAACGTTCTTCGAAGTAATTATCGCCGGCGAGAGATCACGTGTGGAGAGAAAAATTACAAAGCGCACACTTTCTTTGACTGCGGCTGGCTGACTGACTTGTTGCTCAGTGCAGGAAATGCAATATTTTAATAAGGTTTTATGTAAACGATAAAACTACACATACTTTTGTTTTATAATCGTAATGAATGTGTTAATAAGCGCGCTCGTTTTATTTGTTTTTATCGCAAAAAAGCGGTTGGAAAACGCGCAAGCGGTAGGCGATTTTCTAATTTGCTTAAATATTTAAATATTTCAATACACTGCTGTGATATAATAAATAAATACCTAATAATAGCAACAAATTACTTATTAAACAAAGAAACAACAAAAAGTTTATTTTAATTAATTTGTTGATCAATTAAAAATAATAATAACAAAGAATTGTTTATTTTTGTCTACTCCAATTTGTCAACCAACTAATTAATGAATAAAAATTTCTTGTTTCCAACAATAATACAATATTTTTATTATAATTCGTAAAATGTAAAGTTGGTTACCACCTATAACCGCTATAATTATCTATCATTCCAGCTAACTTACTAAAATTTATTTTGACTTTCTTTTAATTACATAGGTGTGGTGTCATCTCTAAACGGTTAATAACCGTACCAAATTAATCACAATATTTACTGAATAGTACGTGTTTCTATTCATTGAAGGGATTTTTGCTGTAGGGTATAGTTTTACAACCTTTTGAAAAATGGAAAGTAAAATAATATTCAAAGATATTTGTATTCGCTTTACGCTAATATGTTAAAATTCTTATTAAATAGACAAATATTTTAGTTGCTAACTTTTCTATCTTGCAACACAAAGCGACAAACAGAGCGATGTTTTCATGTAACAATAGAATTTCATTGAATATATTGTACTATACATCAAG
>JARJDW010018868.1:0-12430 GCA_030264715.1 Adinopsis sp. GC000173 | reverse complement strand
TTGAATCGAAGCTTCCACTGCTTTCTGCCAGTCGGAGTTTTCATTGTGTGCTGAATAGTTTCCAGCTGATTGACCATCGCTCGAATGTGACGATTCACTCGGATTAGATTTCGAATGATTGTAATTACATTAACCATAAACAGTCCTTATTGTGACTTAAGTCAATGTTTGCACTGAAGTTTCATAGCGTAGTGTTCTTCTTTGCGATTACGTGTGCGATGTTCTTCGTCTCATTTCACTTCTAGGTGCTGCTGTAAATAACAACACAATTTATTAAAACACAAGTTTGTATAATGAATTTAGTTCATAAGTTATGAACTAAAATGCTACTGCCTTCTGCGATCTGATATTCGCCTAGTACATCTCGAAATTTTTATATAAACTTGCTTTAAGTATTTTGCAGTTTGAAAATTTCATAACCTGTTCGATAACACGAATGTTATTCGGCAAAGATCTGAGCGTAGAAGGTAAGTGCCAATTGGCATTGAATTGGTATAACAAAACATACATAATTGTAGGAATTGTTTATTAATTAGATTTGTGCGCTACCAATACACAATGCGACTGTGCAACTACTGACAATATATCTATTTAATAAACAATTCCTACAAGTGCATAAAGAAGTACATGCGTGTGTGCAACGAAACGACGACACACCATTTTACGACGACGTGACGTGCGTGTGTGAAAAAGACGTAGAAGAAAAAGCCGTAGAAGAAAAAGCCGTAGAAGAAAAAGCCGTATAGAAGTCAATAAGAAAAAGCCGCATAGAAGTCAAGAAGTAAAAGACGTATAGAAGCCAAGAAGAAAGACGTTTAAAAAAACAGAGAACGCAAAGCAAATAAAAAATGGAGTGTTTACCTGGCGATTAGAGGTATATCAGTTGATTGTTTGCAGTTTTTGGGTGAAGTTTTAATAAGTTGTGTTGTTATTTACAGCAGCGCCTAGAAGTGAAATGAGAAGAACACCGCACATGTAATGGCAAAGGACACTACGTTATGAAACTTCAGTGTAAACATTGACTTAAGTCACAATAATACTAAACGACTGGCAGAAAGCAGTGGAAGCATTCACTTGAATGGAATGAAATTAGTTGGGATACCATTGTTAATAGAACAATCGAGAAAAGCTTACTTGCAATGAATGGGCATCTCAAACTGAGTACTTCCTCGTCAACTGCACATAATTACGAATATACCACGAGGGGATCTTGCATTTTACTTGCAATCGATGCCGCTTGCCGTATCAGCTCTGGTTGCTCATGAAAATGCAAATGTTTGCACTCATCATGTGTGTAAAGTCGGAAATCTGTACGTTATGAATAATGTTAGTACACACGCTTGCTTTTTATCGCATTTCTCCAATCATTTTAAATTTCAAAATTGGTGTAAACGAAACGAAAATGAGATTATTTCTATTTTTAATTTGTATATAGACAAGAGTCAGATCATATGATTAAAATTGTATTGGTTATATATAAACATTGAAAAAATGTTGAGATTAATAAGGTCGGTATCCATGTTAGGTCCCGTAACTCGCGATTCAATACTTTAGCAATCTCATTCATCTTTCTCATTACTTGCAAACTTGTGTACAAATGTACTGAAATAACTACGTGTATTTAAAAAACATATATTTTTGAACAAATATTGCAAACTAGTACAAACGTTAATAATTTACAGCTTGCAGTTATAATAGGAGTAAGGGTTTTTATTTTATATAAAATCCCACAGTTCACATTGTTATCGATAATACAATACTTCTTGTTCGCTTTGAAATTAATCAGTCTTTGTGTTGCCCACCGTTACTTTTTCACCAAGCTCATCTACCATCAAATTTCTAAAAAATGAGAAAAAAATGTTAAAAATGTCTATATTTTTCATAATAAATATAAATATTTACAGTATTTAAGAAAGAGGAATATCATTTTCATTGGGTTATCTTCTCAGACATTTGGACATTTATTATACACCTGGAATGCAGACGCATTAAATAAATAAAGTATTTTTAAATATATATACATTACTATATAAATTAAATTAATAGTGTCTGTGTAACTTACCAACAGTAATATATTTCTTCTTGCTTCCTCTCTACAATTATTTATCATCATTGTTCGTTTGCTTGAGGGTGGCAATGACTGTTTTATATTTATTTATTTTCTTCTCCATGCGTTTACACTTTTGCCTTAACAGTACCATTTTATAACGCAACTTTGCATTATCCTTTTTCAAACTCTGATAGTGTCGTCTAGATGATTCTGCAGAACTAAAATCTAGTTTAGCTGGTATTTCCAAACTGAATCGTTTTTTATATTGAGAGTTATCAATGTTTTCTTTGCTTAGTCTATAGCAAATGTTTTTTGGGGGTGAAGCTATTACTGCGTAGTTATGTTCACGATCTTTTCCTGATATGTTTGAAAATGCCGGATCGGGAGTTTCTTCTGTTGAAATTGAGGAATAGTTAGCTGCTATTGAATCCGTTAAAGCGAGCGGATCACGAGCTTCCTCTTCTGTGGAACCCTTTGAAGCAGGCACCTTATAAACATCTCTTGCAGCAATTGATGACTCACATGTTGACGTTTCACAAGCTTCGCCAGACTTTAAACCTTCCACATAGATATGTGGTTCTTGTGGGTCAATGTAAAGTTTTTCAGTAGAATTTGAACTGTATTCCTTCTCCGGAACTCCAGATAAAAATTTTGTGGGTAAACTATCATATTTCAACGTTACTTGCTTAAGTCCAAAATTGAAACATTCATTATCAAAATGCAGTCCACATATCTTTACTTGTCCGTAAATATCTTTCTCTTTTAAATGAAGAGCAGATAACCATCTTTCACGCTGGTAGGTATTGAGTGGAATGCTAAACATTTGATAAAATGAATAGTTATTATAGTTATTTATGAGGAGTACTCACCGATGTGTGCTAATAGATTTATCAACCTTTTTCTTGCAAAGGAAACAGGACATTTTTAGTTAATTTAATTATGACACAATAATAATCTAGCTTGAAAACGATATATCGTAGTGATGCTCATTGATCAATTAATTATTTTTGTGAAATGAAAGCTTGTCAAGGGATACAAGATATTTAAATCACGAAGAATAGTATAAGCGGCTTCTCACTGACTAGACAGCCATAATCATAATAATGAGCTAGGCCAGGGTATCCAGCGTATCCAGCGTATCCAGGGTGATCCAGGGTATCAACGAGCTCAAAATACCGAAAATTAGAACGAACAAGATTTCCCCCCCAGTAACTTTGTGTTATGTTGGTTGCAGATGTCAGATGACTTCAGACGCATAAACCGCGACCTACTTCACGTCTTAAATTCAAATTTTGTTTGGAAATCAAACCAAGTTGGAATGTCGGATATACAAATTGAATTAATGCGTTTGAAAAAAGCGTGTCATGCATCAATAGATTGGAATCATTTGTTGGATGTTTTGATTAACGTGTGCTTTGATCACTATTATCCATAATTGTTTTTCTCAAAGCAAGCTGTTTAAATAAAATTAAATGAATTTTAACCTTTATTATTGCAAATCCCAGCAATTATTGAAACAAAATCGAAAACGTAAAACAAACACAGCAAACTATAATTGTGCTATTCAGAAGTGCAAGAAGATTTTACCAAAATGCAACTGTTCATTAAGTTTGGAGTTGACCAACTTGAACTGAACCATTTAATATGCAGATTCATTTCAGGCATCCAAACAACCTAGAATTGTATACGTGGTTTCACGATGATCATCGCATCTATCTTGTGCTGGAATACGCCGAGGGCGGAGATGTGTATAAGCACTTAGAAGAGACAAGAAATTTTCGATTTTTGGAACCAAGGTAAGTGTTGTATGTGCTTTGTTAACTACAAACAATTTCATTTGATTATCTTTAAAGCTGCAAAATTCATATACCAAGTCGGAGATGCTATTGACTATTGCCATCCAGAATATATCGCGACATAAAACCTGAAAATCTTATGTGGATTGCGAACGACGGGCGGTGCATACACAATCAATGAAACGGAGAACTGTATGTGGTATCCTGGATTATCTTGCACCCAAAATGGTACAAGAGAAAAAGCATTCGGCGAATGTTGGTCTATGGTGTTTGGGTATTTTATTGTATGAATTTTTATATAAACGTACACCATTCGAAAACGAGGAGCCCGAAAAAAAGACAACAGAATATTGAGAGTCAATGTATTTTACCCAAGATTCTTTTGCTCATTGGCTGTTGATTTAATAAAAAAGGTAATATTGTTTCATTCTATTATAATATATAAATTAGAGGTTTATTTGGTTTCAGTTGTTGGTGTACAATGCATCTAAACGACTGAGTTTGAAGGAAGTCAAGTCGCATCGTTGGATTCTTAAAAACAGGATAATTGAGTGGAGACAAAAAGTTGCCATTCCTAAACTACAATGATCTTCTTGAAAGAGCGCCCAATTACCTGATAAGCTGTATTGTATTTGAAACTCTTATATTAATGATCTATAAATTACGTTAATTTCGTAACAAATTGTCAAAATGTTATTATACTAACAGTTATATACGTTTGAAATGACTTTTATTGATGCATGTCGTGACCATTTGTGCATTTGGTATTACTGGAAATAAGAAATATGCTATGTTTAAGTTTCTGTAACTAATTGCGCTGTTGACAAAACTTGCCAACTTAAATTCGGCTTGGAATTACATCTGGTGAAAATACATCGAGAAATACACCATTTTGAAGCATAGATTTGGGGGCTTCTCCGGCGTTTTTAACTAAAGATTAAATGTCTTAAATATTCAGTACAAATTACATGTTAAAACCTTATAGCATTGCGTTAAAACTCGTTTTTTTTGTTGTCGTTATCAGTCAGAATCAAAGAAAATAATCTAATTCCAATCACGCTTTTTACCATTACACTTTTACTTTGCATTGCTTTACTCATAGACTATATTCCATTTTGACTTATTTGTAGGAGAGAAGCTATCGTAGCGGATTGGTTAGTTGCAATGTATCTAAAATTGAAAGCATTACAATTTTTCCCTACTGCTGATTATTAAGAAAGCCCATACATAACTCTAAATAATCGAATACAGAAAGTTTGTCTAAAGATGTGTTCATATTACAGTATATTCTTAAAAATATTAATTTCCTTAAAATAGTCCAGTTTAAAACGCACCTCAATAATATCAAAATGTATAATTGTTATAGGGTAACTAAGGCAATTGTGAGACACGTATTTTCAAATCTTTATGTCTAATCAAATTATTGTAATAATAGATTATCCTTAGACATTTCACATTCAATAAATTATAATATATTCATTATATTAACTATGAACATTTTATTTTTATCGTAGTCATATTGACAAATTTCGTGATTCTTTATTAAAATTATAACCATTAAATATGATAATTATTTAGAGACTTGCCATAATAACCTTCTAATTGAAATAATTTATTTTTATTTAAACAAATTCATTGAGAAAACATATTTAAAATATTCTACATTTTTAAAATTATTGTATATTTGCGCTGCATTTTATTGTTAGTAGAAGCAAATTATAATATATTCTCGTCGTTTTCGCAACATACCATACATTATTGTATATAAAATGTACCTAAATGTGCGATGAACAATTTTCAATGATTTTGTTTTATCTGATGCATATGTCATTAGGAGTTATTAGGCGATATGTTGACATATTTTGATATTAATCAATTTATATTTATTTATTTATATGTCTAAAATAAATTTAGAAAACTTAATAAAATGCCCTTTTAACTAATAATCTTTTTGAACATGTTAGGCCATAAAAATATGCATTTGAAATCGTTGATTTGGCGCAACTATTGAATAAATTGCGCAGTCGCAGTTAGTTTCACGCGTTCCAAGTATATATTTCCGTATGAGTTTTCTATCAACTGTAATTATTTTATCATTATTATCATTGAGTAAGATTCATTTGCATTTAGTCGACATATATATATAATAGGTTATGCACTTGTTGTACTCGTTGTACTTATTCCATTAATTCAATATTATACTCTTAGGTTGGTAATGCATTTATAGCCAACGTAATACTTTAACCCGATATTTTCCAATTTGTTTATATATTGATTTTTAAAACATAACATTTTTAATATTTTTCTTATTAGTGACCATAGAAAGTCATCAACGATTAGTAATAAATAAACGCGTAGGTTAGGTTTGTATAACAAAAGGGTCGGCGTTTTGCACCGTTCAAATCAGATGTTACTCTGGAGCTGTCTGGAGCCATCTGCACTCTTCACCAATCCTATTTGTAGAATGATTTTACGCGCGATTTTACGCGCGATTCGTAGGCCGGAATATCGGAGCTTCCCGCCAATTCGCCATTCTTGTGGTTAGCGTTACACTGGTAAAGTCATACTTGAATTTTATTCTTATCAATCAATATGCCGTCAGTAAATGTGCCAAAAATAATCTGCAAATTCTCCAAAGTGATTCCTGAAGCATTTGCTCCGACAAAAGGATCAGCGAAAGCAGCCGGCTACGATCTTCGTAGTGCTCAAGATTATGTTGTCCCGGCACGAGGTAAAGAAATCGTCGACACCGGCATTAAAATCCAGTTGCCGGAAGGCTGCTATGGCAGAATTGCACCACGATCTGGACTAGCTGCAAAGAATTTTATTGATGTGGGAGGTATGTAGACGTAAGGGTTGCTTTTTGATATCCTAACTATTGTATAATGCATTACAGCGGGAGTCGTTGACGAAGATTATAGAGGCGTGCTCAAGGTAGTTCTATTTAATCATTCTGATGTTCCCTTCGATGTAAAGCGAGGCGATAGAATCGCGCAGTTGATCTGTG
Organism: Adinopsis sp. GC000173; assembly: GCA_030264715.1. NCBI lineage: Eukaryota > Metazoa > Arthropoda > Insecta > Coleoptera > Staphylinidae > Adinopsis > Adinopsis sp. GC000173. Next base: position 5,577 of record JARJDW010018868.1, on the reverse strand, counting down.
AACAAATATTCTATCCGGAGATGGTCGAAGATGAGGTAATCTATTTATTCATTTATTTCCAATTGCATATGACCTCAATGTTATTAATATATTACAGTTAACTGAAACCGACAGAGGTGAGGGCGGATTTGGCTCTACAGGCACCAAATAATAAGTCTCGTTCTCTCATTAATATCTTTTACTACATTTGTTATGTGTTCCTAAAATTAAATAAATCATATTTTGTAAGAAATGATTAGTTTCCTTTTAAGAATTTAATCTGAATATGGCTACTATACTAGAATTGAGCACGGATTGAGTACTAAGAAAGCTCTAATCCGTATTTTATGATAAACAGCCACACACAGATACAGAAATACAAATTTATTGGATAAAGTAGTTGTCGATTGTCAGATCCTAGATAGAGTACAAGAAGAAAATATAATAATTTGTAATTTTTACTTGGAATGATATAATAACCATGAGGAGCCAGAAAAAAAATTCCAATGGAAGGTATACATACTGGGTGTAATAAATTCTATCATTTATTTCAAGACTGGGCAACCTTTTTCATGATGGACGGACAAAATCAAGACTTTTAACTTTTGGCCTAAAATTTGGTAAATTTTGATGAAAAACGCACAAAAGTCATTCGGAAAATCTAAACATTTGTTTGAAAAATGTTACATTTACAATTATTGTATAAAATAACTTTTTACTAAAACTTGTCTGAAATTACAATAGAGAGAAATTGAAAAAATGCATAAAAATCACCAAAAACATGTAACATTTTGTTAGAATAATGTAAAATTTGCAGTTTTTATGTATTTGTTTTTTATCACCAATCATTTTCTTAATATATTTTTAAATTTTGTTACAAAACGCATGAATTTCCCAAATTTTAATAAAAACGTACAATAACGCTGGAAAAGGGTAAAAATTTGTTGAAATAAATAGAAAACTTATGTACATTTCTTTCAACTGTATCGCCATATTGAACATGGAACAATGAATAAAAGATTTTCGAGTGTCATCAATTTTTAAGCACTAACAGCTGGGGCCATAAACATGAGCTAATTCTAGGTAATTCGCATAAGTCTTTCTACAGGTTAAAAAGAGAAAACATTTGAGTACACCACTTTATGCAAAGCACTTAAAAAAGAGTCACCTTCTATTTTGTTCCAGCCGCACGAGTTACTTTTCTTCGAGTATATTAATTAATAATCTCATAGAAAATGCAACTTCACCCCGACAAGTAAAAAATAAAGGAATCCAAAGATTCAAACTAAGTATATATGGTCTTGTAACATACACGTATTTATCTTCAAGATATCGTAAGTGATTGATCAAAATAAGTTTTACGATCGACTTATTGACCACCTTTGATCCATATCATCATATGAGTGGTAGAGTCAATGGATAAAACGATCGTTATATTTAAAATGCGTGCAAATGTGGTTGCCTACAATACGACATTTAAATGTTATTTTCTGATAATCACACACATTTAACATTGTCAAAAAATAAATGCATATCAATGATATTAAAATTGCAGGTAGATTATTGTTTATCGTAAAGTGGTTGCCATTAAATGATTTTTTATTCGTTTAGCAACAACAGAAACAGAATAAAAACGTCATATTTAACATAAATTCATGATGGTGTTTTTATTATTCTGCATTTTTATAGGCGTACACGATACATATTATATTTTATAGTTTCCGGTTTAATAAGGTAATAATTATTGTTTGTAGGTATGTCAATAAATTAAGTTGATTAAGGACATTTCCGATTAATAAATCCTTGCGCGCATTGGATAGAATGGAAGGCGTATTTAGGCATTTTTTTCACCTATAACTGTATAATAAATGTGTGTGTATGTTTAATTTAGCAAATTAATTGTTTCGGAAGGAATTAAGTGATGTACTTTCACTCTACATATTTTAACCTTCTGGATTGAAAAGCCAGTGAACTTATGATGACTGCACCTTGCCCAAAGGCTACCAAACAATCAACATTACAACAACAGAGAATAAAACTAAAATTAAATTGTAGAACAAAATACAGTGGCGTAGGTGAAGTCAGTTATCGTTATGTTAGGTTATGTCATTGGCCAAGGTCGTATAAAATTAAACATATTGTTTTTTTGTATAAAATTACATAGATTTTATTTATAGTTTCGTTGTTGTTTTGGATATAGAGCGTGTGTCATAGCGAATAGAGGAAAAAAAATGATGCAATGTTGTATTCGTTTGCTGTTAATTAGCAAGAATTAAAAGTCTTGTTGTAATTATAAGTTGTACGAAGGCGTTGCTGCCGTTTCAGAATGCAAAACTATTAAAAGAATGTTGTACAATTACGTCAAGATGTGAAATCAGTGAGAGCCAAGCAGTCTGTACGCGAATCGTTTTTTTTTCTGTATTTATAAACATATATCAATGCCGCTTTATATAATGAATGCATTTGCATTTTATCTATAAATTCAATCATCACAATGTTTTTGCTTTTCATTATTGCTTTTTCATTCAACGATAAAAATACTTAACGGATTTTTTTTCGTCGATTATGCGATAATGCAATTATATACGTTTTTAGTTTCTTTCACCAAAGTGGTATGATCAAGAAAGATCACCTCATTGTAGCGGGACCAATGAAATGAAATATTTACTCTTAATTAGATAGCTGCTACACATGAAAGGCATTTAATTGGTGACCTAAATAAATCTTTGCAATCTGTTGTACAACTTTTTTATTATTATTTTTATTAGAATTCAATAGAGGAAATTTTACGGCTAAATTGGAGACGAAGAAGTAAGAAATAAAAAAATAGGTAAGTGAAGAATAAAAAGAGCGTGTTGTTTCCGTCCGGGATCGAACCGGGGACCTTGTGCGTGTGAAGCACACGTGATAACCACTACACTACGAAAACTTGTACATTTGTTTGAAAAATTATGGGTTGCCATTTTTAACATCCACTTATTATTTATTATTACAGAAAATAATGTATAAATGTCGCAATGATGATTAGATTCAATAGGCAGATGTAATTTGATAAGTAATTTTAGAAATAAGTTGATGATGTATTGAGGTGAAGGCGCCGGGCTTTCAAATTATCTCAACATGAATCTGTAACTAGACAGGTTTTCCTCTTTCATTTATTCCTATTCCTGGTAAACAAGTTTCTTGTATATGTGAATTCTATATTACCAATTTCAATGCGTATAATTAAATTCCATATTACGTCAAATATGTTGCCGGTAATGTTATTTTGTTACTTTTCCAAATTGAAAGAATTGAAACACGTGTAACTGACGTATGTATTTCATAAGTGGAAGCATTCGTATGTATTTTATGCGAACAGAAATGGATTAATATTCCTATTTATGTAGCAAATTTTATTTATGTGGTTAATTCGAGACATATTCTATAATAAAATCAATTAGATAATCTAGAGTTAATATTCTGGAAAAACCGCGACTCAAAATAATCATTATTATCTTAATTAAGCGTTACTAGAATAATCCAACCACAACTCGTACGATCCTTAGTTCCTTTATTATTTATTCACCATAAATCAAAAGAAAATTATCAATTAAATTCCAAGTTGTAATTTTTGCAAAAATTACACACAATCAATAATGAATAAATGGATAAATACATACATATAAATAGAATATTTTAAAAATGTATTTTTAATTGAATGACACAAATTACAGTTATACTACCTTGGCAGTTCATCTAAGAAATGGTAGATACCTGTTCAATGTTATTCACTAATTAATAGATAATAAAGCTATAAAATCAAACAAAACAGCTATACAAGATATACAATATGATTAATTAGAAACAAAATTAAATTAAATAAAAGTTTTATATTCTAAAACTCTCGGACGAAATAATTTTAAAATAACAATTAAAATCTGTAGTAAACTCTATGTCATTGAAGAAACAAACCATTTATTTAATTTTAAAACTAAAAGGATTTATACGTAATTATTCATTCTAAAAGTACGTAATCTGTGATTTAGCAAAAATTCAAAAATGGTTGCATTAAATTAAACTAAGCATTTGGTATGTACAGTAATACCCCGTATAGTACCTATGGTTAATTGGTTACACTACTAAAATGTCGTATTATACGGAGTATATAAGACATGCAAAACCGATAATTGGTTCTACCCAAAAAATATTACGTGGCTATTAAAATATTAATAAACATTTAAATACACAATTTAAGCACAAAATAGAATTGCAATTCATTCATCTTTCTAAAAAGCTTATGAAACAATATTTTTACATAACTTACATAATTGATTTATTTCGTTTTAGTTCATTTTAGGACACTTGTACATGCTTTATAATATCGGTAAAACGTAACTATTATACGTGGAGTTTTTAAATTTGTATAGGTACACTTATATATTTATTATACAAATTGGATAATATCTTGAATAGAATTTGAATTGTAAGCATTAATTTGTCTTAAATGTGAGAACTCGCATCAAAGTCATAAAACTCGAACATTTTTGCATATGTTCGGACCAACTCGACCGAGTTGAAAAAACCGTACTACAGCAAATTCGTAATATACGGGGTATTACTGTATAAGTAATTGCTTATCTATATATTCTAGTCGACAAAAACAGAGCCAAACGCTTCAAGTTTTAGTGCGATATTCCTTAGAATCGGCTGAATACGCAAGTCTTCTAAATTTTGTATGCGGATATCTAAAAGATAGTATAAACTAATCTTCACTAGTGCGAATACAAATGAAATTAAAAGAAATGACTAGCGAGGAAAATCATTTGATTGACCGAAAACTGTTGGACAGCCTAATGCACAACTTCCAGTAGATAATTAAAATCTGCCTTTTGGCACACGTGTCTTCACGAAATTAGAGTCCGAAAAGGTTTCCCACCTGGTGTCTCATTTTTTATTGACAAAAGTGTACATAAAGTATGTATAGGCAATTTATACATGCGTTATGTACAGGGACCTGACTTAATAAATCATGCAATGTAAATTAAAAATCCTATCTCGTATTGCAGTGAAAGACAATCCATCTTCACCAATCACAAACACAATAAATTAAAACGTATCACACTATAAATAAATTAATTATCACAGATATTAAAAACGCGTCTTATCACTTAACCACCCGGCAGTGTACTAATAATTTAGTGACTACGTCACATACTTATAGTTATTGCGTAGTTACGAGTGATGAGTCATACGTTTTTCTTATGTACAGGGTGTGGCGGCATAACTTCCTTATTTTAAATTCCCACCATTCAGTGGTTTGATGTCGTAGCGGAGCGCTAGTGGTCTCGTTCGATAAGAGGGACCTTAAAGTTTTGTCCTGACGCAGTTTAGTCGCCTCAGTTAAAATTATTGGCCTCTGGTTCTTTGAAGATAATGAAGTCGCAGTTACAGTGAATTCCGACCGGTATGTAAACATTGTTGGTCAGTTGAAGAGCCAGGAGAAAAAGTGTAAGGAAAGACCCGCATTAGAATTTAATTCTAAAGTGATTTCAGTGCTTCAAAGTGAAATCGGGGTCATAGGTCACGAGTTATGGGGTTATTTTCCAACAAGACAGT
>JARJDW010018862.1:0-44586 GCA_030264715.1 Adinopsis sp. GC000173 | reverse complement strand
CATTTGCGGGAGACTTAGTTGTATACTATGAGCTGCTATAACATTTTTTATTTCACTACCAGCTATCTGTATAGGCTACAATTGATTCGCTCGAGTTGCGTCTTATGGAAAAAACGGACGGAATACGATCAAAGACATGACAAAGTTATTCTTCTGTTTGATAACGCTCGTTAGCTTGTATTACGCAAGCCGGCAAGTGGCTATTAATATGGATCGTCTCAACAGAAGTGACAATTTTTCGATGTGGAATTTGTCAATAATCTTTGTGTTTTAAATTATATGTCTTTTAAAAACAAAAATTTGTACAGGGTAGAGAACTTTTCTGCAGCCACTCCCGCAATATAATTAATTGAAATTTAAATGAAAATGGATTAATTAAAATAGTACATTTATTGCAAAGAAATGAGAAAAATTTAGCATTGGGGCGCCGGCGCCGTGTTGACGGTGTTGACGTACACCAAACATCGCCAATATTAGGCCTGTGGGTATAGGCAACCAACATTATGCAATCATTTTAAATTTAGCGCCAAATTAGAGGTAAATCAAGACATGCGCAAAAGATAAGCATTACTTATCACAAGCGAGAGAGCGATATAAAAATGATTCGCTTACTCATTCCAATTTAGAAGCAAAAAATCGCAAAGTTTGTTTCGTATTAGCAATCCTAATCTATCTTTATCATCGAAAACGTATTGATATCACACGTATAAAATAGTCGCGCAAAACACAGGTATTCCTTGCTATTTATTTGTCAAGTGTTGAGGTGAAGGGAATATTATTAACACAACCCACGAATTAATCATTAATTAGGAGTATAATAAATAACATTTTCTTGATACATAATCTAGTTCTCTATCTATCCATACAGTAACGCCCACTTCGCCTGATAAACGCTCCAAGTGTACATTAACAGCACCATCGCTCTTTTGACTACTTCGACTCAGCAGTTGGAATGCGTTCATGTACTCTAACTCAAAACGTGCTTCGTAAGACAAAATATTCTTACTATTGAGTGTTTTTGAAACTTTGAGTTAGTATCGCACGTATAAGGGGCTTGGCTGTAATTAAGAGCTGTAATAAAATGCAACTATTTACATATTTATTTATAACAATTGAAAAATTATGTTCTCTCAGTATTGACACTGAGAAAAGTCTTCTAAATTATTTTTAATAAATGTAGTTTTAACTTGAAGTTATTATACAATGACGTATTTTTAATATCAAAAATAATAGTAAATTAATGTAGGAAAGCTTCTATTTTATACGATTACATAATTGTATTCACACGTAGTAAAAAAGTAAAATAAAATATGCTTACATATATTATTTGTATGTAGTAGTAAATTAAGATATCAGCGTTCATGGAAATCAATTTAATACCACGCAATGATTACGCTAAAGTAAATTTATTCTTAAATACAACTTTGTAGTTGTAAAAATTTGCATCGTTTGAATTTCGGGCCAACTTCATGTGAAAATCAGTAGTCTGCTTATAATTGCATCAATTCGCTGTTAATCGAATTGTAAAGCGTGACAGTGGTTCGTTTCATTCACAAGTATTACAATTTCAATATTGTTACAATATTGAGCAACCAAGTTGCATTAAATTTTGTTTGAGGAATGAAATTTTGAATGTAGAAATGTTCGGAATCTTGCAAAAAAATTTCTGGGACCATGTTTTGTCAGAAAGCAATGCTTGCAAGTGGTGAAATCAGTTAAAAGAAAGTCGAAAAGAAGTTTGGAGTTATTAAGGTTTATAGATTTTAACATTCACCCCCCTACCACCCTTATGCGAAGTGATATGGAGCTGAAAATCTAAAAAATTGATTACACAATATTAAGGAACATTTTTATTAATTTTCAAAGAAATTCGTTGCTGGGGCCAAATTGACCTCTTATACCGCTAAACCCTTACAATGCTTACAAAGTAAGAAAAAAATTTTAATCCTGTGCGATTTGTCTGCGCAATTGACATTAAAAATTGGTCTTACTTTTTGGACACAGTAGTATAGTCACATTATAACTTTATTTAGATATGCTAAAAATAGGATAATTTGGAATCGTCGAGTTCATCCTTTACAATTGGTACAGCAAATACAAGTTATGGTACTTAACGTTTTAACTTCAAATGTGGCATAATTTAATTTAAACTATTTTTAATCTTCAGATTCCTTTTCTTTGTTGGAATTGCTAATAATAAACATTGACAATTTCGAAGAGCAAGAAGTAAATAATTTTCAAAAAAAATCGAAAATTCAAATATTGGACAGGAATTACTACAGACATATAAGATTAAAAAAATTGTCAAACTGCGAATGCTGGAGGATTTTATAATAGGGAATGAACTGGCAAATAATCCTAACAACAGCTAAATGTACATTATTTTCTAAATTTTATCACAATAAATGTTTTTTCAATAAAATTTTCAAGATGCAAGAAACCTACAAGTTATTTTAGAAAGATGGAATCATCGAATTAAACGAACTGAAACTACGAATCAACCATACATTGTGATGTTAGGAACCGTTCACACATATCAGGCATTCGTCTATATTGAGAAAGTGCGGTACTTAACTTAGAGAATCCTATTGAATCAAATGCTGTGTAGACTTTTGTTCAACAAAAAATTTATAATATTTATCACTCAACTCTCCGCGTCACATCTAAGCGTGCAGCCTTACATGAATTTTGCGTATAACGAAACTGTACCCATTTTTATTGTGCTTTATTATTCTTATTCTTATATTATTATACATATACAAACTACTTGACTTTGCAAAATTCTTAGAAATTTTGAAATTTTAAAACGGGCGCTGCAAGAATACCAGACCAAGGCTGCTCCTGATGCAGCACCTTAAATAAGCACTTCTCTCAGTGCAGTCAATAAAAATTGAATCCTTGTTAACGTTCTAAGGAATTCTTGGGTTCCGTAGTTAAACCTAGGTTAAAGAACCCTCATTTAAAGTAACCAATAATAATGATCAATTTATTGTACAATTCAAATTGCAATCATTCAATTGGTTGCAATTCTATCGTCAATACATCTCCATGACAACCCACCAACTATTTAAATATTCAAAAAAATGTGCATTTTTGTTTGCTGAAAGTGAATCATTTCGCTTGCTTATAACACTTTTCATTTTTAAGCGCCTGATTACATTATAATCTAATTTAATAAAATGAAATATGTTATGGCAACATTACATTTCGAAGCGCAACGTTATCATGAGAACACGCGACGTCTTCACACACACCGACCGTTTTTTAAAATATACACACACACACACACACAAATTCCGATTTGTTTGATAAAAACTCGGTCAGCGGTGTTTTTATTGAAGCTCCCTTCCCTTCCCCACCTCGACTAGGGGGCAGAATGTGCGAAATGTAAAATACATACAAACAGGAGGGTGTTTATTATAAAATATCGGTCAGGGCCGCCTTCAAACTTAAACACACTACAAACTGTAAAAAAAATTGAAGACTATCCGACTATGTTTTTTTTTCGTGCTATTAAAGGCACGCAATCATCACGCCGGTGTACATAGCTGAATATTCAAACAGAAAAAAAAGCGAAGGCACCAAAAATCAATTTTAAAGTAAACGCGTTTTTTTATTAATTTTGTTTGATCAGAAAAAAATCGAATCGATATTTTAGTTATAGTTTGCTTTGATTATCCTTTATTTAGTAATTAACACTATCGTGTATCAAATGTTCATGTTACCATGACGATACTGTTTAATTATTAAACAATTGCGATAAAATTAACGTCGTTAATAAATAAATAAATAAACAAAATCTCGCCTACCTGGATTTTTTTCGTACGTGGTGGTGTATAATTTATTGGTTATGTTTTGTGTTGTTGTTGTTCACCGTGGTGGAACTTTTAGTAACACTATCCGTTGGCACGCAAGCTTTTCACTCAATGTGGAAAATCGTATATATTTTCCCACTCAAGGCAAGAGTGGATATTTTTACGCGCATGTAATGCCTCACTATGCATTAGTGCTGCTTGGGTTGCCTACTATACAAAAGCGTTCAATAATAATCATCATTTATCTGGGTTAATTACTTGTAATTGTACGCATATATATTAATAATTAATGTTTATTGTTACATTAATGTTTATTAATGTGTATTTAAATATTTTAAAGAAATATCCCGATTTATGAATGCTATTTGTAAAGTTGTGTAACAAGAGACGAGGTGGCCGAGTGGTTAAGGCGTTGGACTGCTAATCCAATGGGCTCTGCCCGCGTGGGTTCGAATCCCATCCTCGTCGCACTTTTTTTAGTATATTCAAAATAACAATTATAAAATTAACATAAAACTACTTACTATATAATATAACAATTTTTTTCATAGTATAAACCTAAATTTTTAAGGCAATTTTGTAAAGAAAACTATGCGGCTTATACGGTAGATGCAAAAACATTAAATCATTAATATATTATCAAAATTATTTATGAGGTTCAGGATTATAAAGGCTAACAAATGACATTTGACAGAAAAACGCAATTTAAGAAAATTAATACAAATTTGAACTGAACGATACACCTATGCGGATTAAAGAAAGAGATTACGCATTCGCTTTACGGCGTAATTACTTTATTAGATTTAGAATAATGTTTTATTTGCATTTTGTGACAACCGTTATTTCTTGAGTTAAATCCCATATGGTCCACCTGACTCACTTAAGAAAATGAATTCTAAAGCACTTCTAGATGAGCTACAAGGGTGGCGATAAAAAGCGTTAAGTAGAGTTTGAATTCCACACCTAAGGAAAATTCTGACTGAAGCTCTTTAATACTTAAGTATCAAAATCTGACATACAGAGAAATATTATTATTATTTTTGTTTTGACAAGAATATAAATTTAGCCTAACCCGACCACGAAATTAATACAGCTTATCATAAAAATCCTGCCCTGACTCTGTGAGATATATAAATTCTAAGGCTCTATTAGATGAGCTAAGAGAGATTTCCAATAAAATGTATTATGTACGTATAGTGTCTGGTATCCAGAACCTAGAAAAATCTGGCATTCGTTGAAATTCTCACTATTAGAAACGCCATAATACTCACATAGCTGTTAAATTCTACAGAATTTTTATAGGAGCTAGAGGTTTGCACCCGCATTGCAAAAGAGGAGCGCCAAATTGTATTATTGTATTATTCTATAATTTTTAAGGGCCCAAAAAAGTTTCTCGCGGGCGGACCCCACCATTTTTTGTTACAGTACTGACATTCGGCAAAGTTTAGTCCCTAGGGTCTAAGAAAATACGAGAGTAAACAAACATTTGGTTCATTCGGTCAGGCATTTAAGAATTTTGCAACGGTCAAAAAATCGACAGCAAAAGGGATGTAATTTGATTATGTAATTTTAACGTTATACGGAATTCCTTTATTATTAGTTATGAAAGTGATCTAATATCTCGTAACAAAAAATATATGACTTAAATCACTTTCATAATTATGGGCACATATGGGCACGCCAGCTTTGTTCTATTTACCAGAGACAATGTTCTCAAAAATGTCAATTAAGCTGGTATGGTCAATAGCGATCGACTTTACGTGGTTGACAGATCCAAAAACGGACAAAAAGTCCCAGTTTGTAACATTTTCCGCAAATAGAACAAACCCGAAGTGACAACCATTCAGCGAGACCTCATTACAAAGAATAAGAAAATAATAAGTACTAACAGCTCATATATAGTATGTATGTATATAGTCGAATTCGAATTATAACCGTCAAAAGTCATGACGGCATGCTGCTACGTCTATGCGATCTTTTAATCTCTTTCACTAACCTAACACTTGAATATCTATATGACTATGCTTTTTGGGTCTCGAACCTATGGTTTGACCAAATAGTGGGTTTAACTCAGTCGAACCATACGCACAATCGAGTGCGCATATTGCATCATATAGGAATTAATGATAAACACGTATTTGAGACACGAAACGGACTCGGTACGCAGACGCAGCTGCAGGTTGGAAAGGACTTGACGAGGCAAGCAAATTTTACGATTTTCCATCTTCGAGAAGCGATTGGTAACAATTTATATTTTGGGGAACAAAAGACACTATCCCAGCTAGGCACTATTTTAACCCTTAAATATATTGACCACAATTCTGTGCACGGCATATTTTTGATTGTTAATACAATTAAAATAATATAGTATGTTATTCGGTAATAATAAATAATAAGTCCTCATGCAACACGGTTTGGAATTAGATAAAACTTTATAGTCAACACAAATTTTGAGTCTGGGTTCAAATGTAAAATATTGATTCCTCATGCCTGATTAATGAAAGAAAAAAAATGTTTTAGTTAATAGCTTGCTTTAGAAACTATAAGAACAAAATTTTTATATTTTCAAGAAATCCTCCAGTTTTGTAACTACGAACGACATAATCTGTTATGTAATCTAATATATCGTGTTAATCCCCTCTTCAGTCTTAAACACTCTTACACCGTAACTAGTCTGTCATAAACCTAAATACAAATGAATACTACAGGAACTGAGAGTACTCACTTTTCTCTTACTCTCTCTAGTGAGGTTCCGCAGAGTGGTTCTGACGTTGTGTATATGTTTTGTATGTGTCTAAATATAGAACATGGGTATAGGATAATGATAAACACGTATTCGAGACGGACTCGGTACGCAGATGCTGTGGGCGATTATTGGAATGGCCTTGATGACGCAAGCAAATTTTACTTAGACACAATTGTTCTGTGGGAGTTTTTCCAACTTCGAGGTACGATTAGTAACAATTTACATTTTGGGGAGAAAAAGACAATATCTCAGCTAGACACTATTTTAAGATCATTTGAATTTTTCATTGCGTAGATATTGACCAGAATGTGCACAGCATATTTTTTGAATGTCATAAGTCCTCCGTGTTATGACACGGTTTGGAATTAGATAAAACTTCACAATGAACACGAATGTAAAATGTTGATTAATTATTAACGAAAGAAAAAAGGTTTTGGTTAATAGTTTGTTTTAGGAACTATAAGAACAAAATTTTTACATTGTCAATCCTCTAATTTTGTAACCATAGACGACGTACTCTGTTATGTAATCTCATATATTGCGCTCATCCCAGCTTCAGTCTTAAAAACCCTTACACCTTAAGTAGTCTGCCATAAATCTAAATATGTTATATTACTGTACCGAGTACAAAAGCAATCTTTATTTACTCCGAATGACGTTTTTGGCTTTCTTTTATCTAAACAGCCAAACAATATTCATTAAAGTATACACAATCTTTTTGTTAGCGTGAGTCATTGTACAGGGTGTGGCAGCATAACTTCCTTTTTTAAAATGTGCACCATTCATTCGGTTAATGTCGTAGCGGAGCGCTAGTGGTCTCGTTTAAAAAGGGGGACCTTAAAGTTTTGTCCTGTCGTAGTTTAGCCGCATCAGCTAAAATTATTGGCCTCTGGTGCTTGGAAGAAAATGAAAGTGACAGTGAATTCAGACCGGTATGTAAAGATGTTGCAGGATTTTTTTCCACGGCTAAATGAGTTGGACTTAGGGGACATTTAGTTCCAACAAGACGGTGTTCCCTCAAAACAGCCATCGACGCTCTGGAAGTGTGTGCCGATGCACCGACTTGTTGGTTAATTGAAGAGCTACGAGAAAAAGTGTAAGGAAAGATCCAAATTAGAACTTAATTCTAAAGTGATTTCGGTGCTTCAAAGTGAAATCGGGGTCATAAGCCACGAGTTATGAGGTTATTTTCCAACAAGACGGTGCAACGGCACACACTTTAAGAGCATAGATAGCTGTTTTGAGGGAAGACCGTCTTTTTGGAACCAAATGTCCACTCATCTAGCCGTGGAAAAAAAATCCTCCACATACTGGTCCGAATTCACTGTCCCTGCGACTTCATTTTCTTCAAAGAACCAGAGGCCAACAATTTTAGTTGAGGCGACTAAACTGCATTAGGACACAACTTTAAGGTCCCCCCTCTCGAATGAGACCACTAGCGCTCCGCTACGACATCCGCCGAATTAATGGCGCGCATTTTAAAAAAGGAAGTTATGCTGCCGCACCCTGTAGTTCCGAGAATTTATTACAAAATACTAGAAAAAGATGATTTAAAATTACTTTTGACAATTTTTGAATCAAAACTAAACAAATTGGCTAAAGTGCATCAGCCTAAAAGTTCTCGCAATTCTCTTTAGAAAAGTAATCTTTTGTATGTTCCTGTTCTAGGACAGGATTGGCAAACCTATGACATGCATGCCACACATTTTATAGAAATGACCCAACGCTACTAAAAGTGTAAAGTTAACTAGAAAAATAACAGACGCAATATACTCATTGAAACTACATTTTAAGCAAATAAAATAAACATTTTCTCAATTTTTGGAAGAAAAAAAAACGCATAAAGCATTTTTATGATATGTAGTATTATTAGGTTGTACAGTCGCGCAAGCCTCAAATTGAACGTCATAAAATATTCAAATTCAGAAATTGACAACTAATTTTTTTGTATAATTTGAAATATCTACTCTTAAAGAGAACTTTTCCCTGGGAGCAAATTTAATAAAGGTTTTTACCCAGAACAACAAATAGACTCAAAGCGCCAAACGCAGCACCATGTTCTGAAAGATAATGATTTTATAACACAAAGCCTAGTTAAGGCCAAGAATAACTATTAATACTTATGCAATGTAAACTACACATGTAATATTTAAAAGATTTTCTCAATCAACAAATTTCATACCAAATATCTAAATTCAGATAGATATATAAAAAAACTCTTGTGCAACTGAGATGTTAAGTTTAAGGCTTGCGCAACTGTACATAAACCATATTGTCATCCGCTTAGTTCAAATATGTATTTCTGACAAACGAGCAGAAACAGTGATATTTTTGTATTACATAAAAGTGACAACTTCTTGTTACATACAGATTGGTGACAATAGAAAGAAATATGCAAAAAGCATACTTTATATCAATACTAATGTTCTATGAATTTGTGGTACAAGCAGTGAAAAAGGTTTGTCATCCCTGTTCTAGTATAATCCATTTCCAAACGCCAGTCGCACGTTCTTGTTGTTTATATCAATATTTATTTATATCAATATTTATTTATTTAAATTAACTATTATATTACAATATTCTTTTTAAAATTCAACTCATATTTGATGATATCATTTTCACATATATAGATAAATATTTTTGAATGAAATTAGAAAATAATGTTAGGTTAGTACACTTTAGATAATTAATTAAATCGCCGCGTCTCTGACATTTTGGACGTGAATCTGCGGCTCGTTATCAATCTTTAACGATGGGTCGTTTTCGGTGTAGTAATGGCCGAGGCGGGACATGATCAGTAACACAACGACTATCACAAGTAGAGTAATAAACGTTAGCATGCAGTATCGTCGGTAGATCGAGCCGGGCGAGTTTCGCTGTGGCGGCGGCCCTAAAACGTTCCTGCAACAAAAAATACAACAAATTAGTATTGAACGCGAATAATATAATATTACAATAATTAGTCTACCCTGCCTATCCAAGTATAATAAGTTTTAATTAATGTGCCTTTCTAATTATTTTAACATGTCCTACATCAAACAGGTCTTTCTCTAAAAATTTACAATGAAATAACATTAAAAATCGCTTGCAAAATAAGAAAATTGCATTAAATGTCAAAAATGTATTTTTGTTAACATTATTATTTTCCCATATTACCCATATTATATTTTCGGAAATAGTTCCCTTTACGCGTTATTTTTAATGACAATTCTAACTGTATCAAATAAATTTATTAATAGCCATCATCTGTTAGTCCCTGACACTAAACTCGATATCAATTGGAAACTTATTGACAAAATTATTTTTTACCTTTCAGTTCAAATAAACTCTGTGAAGCCTACAAGTTATGAATTCATCTTCTAATATAATATAATGGTTCACCAAGAAATGACAATCTCAAAATATATTAATTTTCGAAAAATATTATAGCCCAAGGATCAATTTGAATATCTAATATTAAAAAATATGTTGAGGATAATTACTTCCACCATCGTCGCACCCATTCCGAAGCAGGCCGCCGCTTGTACTTATCTTCATCGTGATCAAAAACCTTTCCACGCGTGTCACGTATGTCTTGAAACACACGTCTAGCTGCCTGGTAGACCTCTGTCTTTTCGCGATTGAACGGCACCTGGTCGTCGACGTGCACGACCGAATAGCTGGGCGTCGGCGGTGGTGTGATATTATTCGCAATGGAATTGTTTACCAGCGTCGGTTTAACTTCCCTATCTTCCGATAGCTGAAACAAATTAGATGCTTGAATTTCAAGTACAGTAAAAATTCGATAAATGCAACAAGCCTGATTCTATTTCTCCAAATTAGTTGCAATTATCGAATAAATTTTGAAATTTCGTTCGTTTTGAAACAAATCCTGTGAAAACGGAGAGGAAAAATAATAACAAAGGAAATAATAGAAAAATTAGTAATAAAACTTAAACTCTAAATGAATATATTATTTGAATTGTATTGTTTTTGACAACATTTGACGGTAGTTGCATTTATTTAATTCATGTGAATTAAAATAAATCGCAGTTATAGAGAGTTGCATTTAGCGAATTTTGCATTTATCGAAGTTGGATTTATCGAATTTTTACTGTATTATAAGATAAGATTAAAAGCAAGCAACTCGCAAGTGACAAGTTGTTTTACTTAAATTCACTAATTTTATCACATTGAGCTTGAATTAGTGATACGAATCTGTATTTAAAAATAATATAGAACTATAATGTAAAAATTTATACTTATAAACTTTTACATTAAACTTATTTTGAATTACTGGAAAAGCATACGCGTTGCTATTATATCAATAGTATTAGTCAAGTGTTGAATATTACAAAAGAAACAAGGTTGGTTGAATTCAAGCTTCCTAGTTTAGATACGAGCATCTTAACCACTAAACAATACTAGATTTACAAAAAGCGCATTAGATAAAATTTTAATAGTCACATTCATGACTAAATGTTTAAAAACGTAATAATTAACTTAACTATGCTTTTCCAAACAATAAATGTTTCAAAATATTATATTTTCATGGACTTAACGCCTCCATACAAGGTTTGAGAATGTTTGGATAAGTACAAGTCACTTTAAAACTGATTTGAAAATTCCAAGCAAACAAATATATAAACAACCCAAGTTAATATAATAATTTAGAATAGAAATTCATAGAAACGATTGTCAATAGTAAGCAACTTGCAAGTGGGAAGTTGTTTTACTTAAATTAACTATTTTTTTATCACATTGAACTTAAATTAAGGGATATGAGTCAGTATTTAAAACGTGGTATTACAATATAAAACAATATCTGTTTATCGATGTAATTGTTTGCTACTACGTTGTTGATACGTACCAAAGGTAGTGCTAAACCAGCACGGGCCCAATTAACACCAGCTAGTTTCTCTCTGAGCACGTCAGCGACCGGGCTGACTAGATTATTAGGGGGAAACAATGGAGTGCGACATGATGGGCATGTATAGCCAGCCGGTGCTGTTGTGGGTGGCAATTGACGCGAGTACCGATCCAGGCACGGCCAATGAAATACATCTAAAATATCATAAAAACCATCAATACGTAAAACATCAACATCACCTATTATGTATATATATATTTACGATAACAGGTTAATCGTATGCAATCCTCTAGTTGTAATTCCTTCATACATAGCTCGCAAATTGGATTATAGTCACTATCTTGCAACCATTGCAAATATGATTGTATAATACACTTGAAATAAAAATGATATTAGCGTATTGTATTATAATAGTATGAAAAAACTATTTACTTTTGCATGATTTGTTACCATACAATGTTCACAAACATTCACACGATGTTCGAAGCAGAATTGATTTGTTACACGTCGTTTTGGGCATTTGCACAGTCCCATATTGATTATAACTTAATATGTTTATACGATAAATGCTAACAGCTTAATACTTTCATTATTATTTATGGATCTAATTAAACTAGTTAAAAAACTTGTAATACGGTGTATTTGAGTTAGATGAGTTGGATTGAAATGTATTTTGACAACTGTCAATATTTGCAATGTCAAATCAAAAATCCGAATTTCAATTCGAGCTTCACAAAACCAATAAAAATTGCGATTTTAAGCTCAAAACGTCAGGATGTGTAGTGCAAAGCGTGCAAAGGCAAGACAATTGTATATTTATCAATATTTATGTGCATGTTTTGATACGAATGATGAATTTGACAGCCACCATATTATTCAGAAGATTCAAACGCGCTAAATTTCAAAATTTATTTATTTCCACGCTTCACAACATTAAATTTGTGCTTTAAATGTAATAAATAATTGATAATTTTATGTATAAAAAGTACTTTTTATGTTTCCACATTGTTAATAGTGGTGTTAATTTTTCTTTTGTTTGTAAATTGGGTTGCATAGTTTACATTTTCCTGCATTTTCCATTACATAAATCATATTAGAGAATATCAATATTATTCTAAATACTCGGTTCAGTGGTGAGTAAATGATTAAATAATATATTGTTATCCACTTCTGATCTACTGTAACAAATACAAAGCTGTGGCTGTAGAGAAGTCTGGTAAAGTTGATTTAAAAATTCCACCCGAACACACTACTAGCTAATAAAAACATTGTAATGGTAAATAAGTTTTATGTTCGTTAAAACTTCCTTTTACTTATCTCAATGTGCAAAGTGTAAGACGTTCTGTTGAATAAATCAGATTCTTGATGAAGTTTAGCCAATTTGTTAATAATGATGTTATCAAACTTCTCAATTTTTATTTGAAAATAAGATTTTTTATTCGGATCATCAAGTAAATGATTGCAGAAGTGATAAAATTCACCATCAAGAAAATGCCTACTTCTATTTATGTCGTGCACACTACACCGTTTATATTTCTTTTGAATGTACAGAAAAGAATGCATTGTAATCTTCATCACTTCTCGTCTAGTGCAAAAAGTCTGTTTTGAATAGATTGCAAAATTCCACCAATCGAACATACAAACTGTCAGTTAATAGTACGAGCCAATAAAAATGTGGTAAAAATAGCAATAAACAATGAAGCAATACAAGAATAAATCCATTTCGTAATTGCCTTGAGACAAATGTCATTTATTGATCTAAATTGCACATGGATTAAAAAACTTTATAATTAGGTAACAACTTTGCATCTATTTGTAGCCGAAAAGACAAAATTGCGGCTTCCCATAAATTCATTTAATAAAATAATTAAACAATTTATTCCATTTCATTCTTATAACGCTGCATTTATGCATAACAAACACTCTTTACGTAAAAAGTTTCAACAAAACACATCATCGTGCACGCTATCGGTACTCTCCGAGCATTCATACTCAGGCATTTGCATGAATTTCTGTACGAGCCAGTCGCGCAAATAGTATGGCACCCATTTGAACATTGTGTGGTAGATACTGTAACGCCACGGTGCGACAACGTACATTGCGTTCGGTGTCTTCGACAACATCGCACATTCGAAGCGTTCGTACAGTTCCGGATCAAATATCTTGCGTACCGACGACGGCGTATTGATCGCGCTCAGGTACGCATTGTATTTAGTAAAATATGGGCCGTAGAAGTCGAGTTGCTCATCGTTGAACGCCGCACGCATTTCATAGACGTACTCCATTTGACGGGAGAGGATGTTGCTTTGCGTGCAAAATGAGCCGGGAATTAATGAGATTACTTTAACGCCGTATTTAGTTAGTTCGACGCGTATGGCATCAGTGAAGGCTTGCACACCGGATTTGCTAGCGCCGTAAGTGGCTAGGCCCGGTAGCGATGCAAGCGCACAGTGACTAGAAACGTTAATAAGACGACCTAAAACATAATTCTTAATTTTATCAATCTACTAGGTGTGATTAATATTGGGTTGAACAAAAAAGTAATTTCGCATTTCATAGAAAATTAATTATAACTAGCGCCTCTCTATATTTCATGATATTATTGTCCTTTTATAAGATGCCATTTTATTTTTACTTTTTCAACTCATATTTGATAAATTTTAATATGGGAACATAGCGAAGATGGAGTAAATTAATAAGTATACAAAGATGTACATATCACAATAGATCTGTAACTTCCAGCTAGTGATACGTCAAGTAAAAATTTTGAATTCACAGGACCATCAAGGTTCCATCTTTAAGAATTTTCAGTGTTGATGCTTTATTATTTGCGAAAAGGAAATAAATGCAATTTAGAAAAATAAGTGTGCTATCATTTGAAAATTTTGAACGCACTGGGCCGTTATTATTATTGGGGCCAATAACGGATTAAGTCTTTAGCAGGTCCTAGACAAAATATAACACCCGGGCCCTTTCAAATTCAGGAAGAGACATAACTAGATCTAATTCAATCACATTTTATCTCACATATCTAGCAATATTTCTCCAACTTATTTATTAATTATCTCTTTGAGTTATTTTTCAAGGATCCTGAAGATTTGCGAGCTTCGTCTGATCCTTAGAACAACTGAAGGAGACAAATAAGAACAGGTTTGGTCTATTTGCTAGCCAATGTTATGTGAAATTTATAATAAATTATAAATAAAATAAGATCATAAAATATAAAAAGGCACTAGCACTTATTTTACTCAACCCAATATTACCTTGTGAATGGCGTAGCATAGCACTAAATTTGTGCGAAACGCGCATCGTTCCTAATAGATTCACTTCAATTTGTTCGGTAATTAATCGTTCTGTTTGCCATTCAAACTCGCCGAACACCATAATGCCCGCATTGTTGATAATCGCCCACAATACTGAAATCGTCCGACAAAGTGATGAATGAAAACTTGCTGGGAATGCAAATACGCACCATTATCGCGGTGTTCCTCCAATATCTGTTTCGCAATTTTGACAGCATGTGTCACGCTATCGTCGTCAGTCACATCCAACTGGAAGATTCTCAAGTTTACGAACTCGCTCGATTTCATAAGCTTCAGCGCCCCGTCCGAGTCTAAATTGTAACAGCCGGCCAGCACCGTAAAGCCCATTTCGCTTGCATGTAGTGCAAGCGAGAATCCGAGGCCGGAATCGCAGCCGGTGATCAGTACTATCTTCCGCTGCGTCGGTTTGGCCATCTCATGCGAACTGAAGACGTAAATTAAGCTGCCGATGGTAATACACGTGACGGCGAGAGTAGCCACCAACTGATTGTTCCGTATTCCATGATTTGTCATGATACTGAGGCCCACAACGCCGGTACTGATCGTGATAAATAACTCATTGAAAATTTCGAACACGGTTAAAGGAAACCTCGACAGATTTGCTCCCATTGTTTTGTTTAGTTGAATTTACATATTTTTTACGTTACAATTTGCGTGTCTTGATCATGTACTTTATCTTGGGGCTAAAATATTTGTTGGGTTATGTTTTGACTTGTTCACTTCGGCAGGGCTGCCAACCACACAACACGTAAATTTAAGTATTTTTTATTAGAAAATTATTAAAAATTAAAGAATTTGTTTTCAAAACGCTGAATTTATAAAATAATTAAACATAACAATTTTAATCTATAAAGAGTTAACTTCTATCCTTTTTCGTCTCCTTCGTACGTATTTTCCAAAATTTTCGACAATTCCGCAGCATCTCATGGGTGTCCTTCGCTTTCGCCTTACTCATATTCAACACTTCATCGCGAATCAATTCCGTTGAGCTGCAATCGCTGGGCAATAATAGCGTGGATGGTATCGTTTGCGCCACATCATCAATACACTCCGACTGAATCGTAGTCGTGAACTTGGTGAGCAGATCTTTGATCATCGCATCGCGTTGCAAATTATTCGTGCTAGTCGCGGTGGTTTCATCAACAGTCATCGGCCGACTGTCTCCAATGGATGATACTTCTTCAATGATCGTAGGCGGCTTCATTTGATCCAATACATCACGCACAATTTGCGACGCTTTGAATAAGCTTGTTGACGGCGGTGATGATGAGATAGACGCGGCCGCCGCAGTTTCAAATTGAGTACCCAGTCTAGGCAGTGCGGGTGATCGTGGTGTTGACAACGACGCATTCATTTGCACATTTCTGACAATCTCATCCACGATTTCTTCGTGGCGATGATGATGGGTGTGGAAGCGCTTACCGCTGAAGATCTCGGGCGCAGTTATATTCACCTCCGATATCTCCTCATTCACATCAAGCGGTTGGGGAATATGCATTGACGTTGGTTTAATAGTAGTCTTGATAGTTTTTGGTGCGATGTCGTAGCGTTTACCACTCAGCGGGCTTCGAAAAATCGGATCGAGCAGTAGTCGTGGATTTGCTTTGCTTCGCATCATGATGCTGCGCAACTCGTTTAGTGGATTGCTAATACAAACACGATTTGCGACAAATTGTTGTGAGTAATCATCACAGCCGCAGTCATCATCATATTTGCCTTTGCCTTTGTCTTTCCCTTTGCCTTTGCGACTACGACAACTACGACTGCTTTTCGAGCTTGAGCGGCTTCGTGATTTTTTAAGCTTTTTACCCGAACCGCACTGCGATTTTTGATCTTCTTTGAGTGCCGTACACGACGTGGCGGCAATCTTATAAATCTGTGTCTTTTTACGTTTGCTGGTCAATTTCCCAGCACTCTTCTTCTTTGTATCGAAATGCGAACAATAATGTTTGCACCTACTGCAGTTCTTCCGACAGCAACGACAGCAACGCTTTGGCGATCGCGCGAACGGTTCCGTTTGTGTTGCAAACGCTTTCTGCATACCTTGCGCTTCACCATCCGTCTGACAATACGCGCAATCTTGCTTAACATTACACGGGCAGCAGCAGCAACAATCATTCGCGGCGTCAGCGTTTTCATCATCATCATAGTCCGTGTAGTTACTCTTGATGTGATAGGAGTGGAATTCGATGCTGCTCGAGCGCGTTGATCGGCGTGTGGGCGGTGCGGTGGTGTCGGTATCGTAGCGCGGTTGTTGTGGTGGTGGAGGTGGTGGAGGATTGAATGCCGGCTTAGGAGTGAAGTAAGGGCAGTAGTGTGGTTGTTCAAAGAACGAATCATCCTTACGACGTTTGTACCCACAACACACACGCTTAAACCAATTGGGACGTTTCGGATACGAATGCGGATAACCATAGCCCGGGTATGGTGGCATATAATCTTGTTGCTGGTAAATCCGTTCGGGTTGTTCAGCAAAATGTCTAGAACAGTTAATATTCTTGGTGTTAGTTAAAAACACAATTGAGAATTGAAGTGAATCGCTTTGTAAAACTTCAGCAACACACCGATGACACCTATTTTAATATAATAAGCCAGCCACCTATGAATGTGGTTAGTTTAATGATAGTTTAATAACGTATGGAATTTCATTCCATCTCAGTTACATAGTGCATCGACATAATAGTGTTTCAGCTATTTTCATGAAAAACAACGCACCCTATGATAGCATGACATTTTCACCATTTTCTAAGGGTGCGTTTCCTTGGAAAAGTAGTTCAAGTCGCTTATATTTAAAGGGTGATTTTCGCTGGCTTGATTTTCCTAGATATACACTCTGTCAAATAAGTATCGGGGATTGTCCGATAAAATACAAAATATTTAGCATTCATTCATCAAATGCATGCTGTCGCCTCCAGGGTAAACCCTTTCTTGAATAATATAGTTACATGAACAAATAATCCTATCCTTAAAACATTTTCTTGAATCGAATTTAGTACTCGCCACAAATTCTCTTTTTCACGTTCAAATGGCTAAAAACCGATGTTTCAAAGTATTAATTTCAGTTTTAAACAAAGAAAAAGTCAGTTGGTGCAATATCTGACGATTACGGAAATCGTTCTATAATATTGACTAAGTATTTAACCAGCAATTTGGTTAAAATGAGAGCCTTATGAGTGGATGCATTATCAAGGTTCAGAATCAGTGCCTCTCACTCTTGAAATTTGCCATTTTTTTACCGAATTTTCAACTTTAAATATCGCATCATGCTTATTTATCATTCTTTCTTCATCGTCTGCCTTTCTGGCAACAATTCCGACTGCTCGAATGATGCTAAGTACAGATGAAGTCATTGATGGCAGGCTAGAGCGATGCAATACTTCTATCACATCTTGGCCACTTCTGAAAGCATAGTAGCTCGTGATTTTGATAAAGTCAACTTACTGTAAGTCTTATGTAATATTTATAGCAATTTGGCAAATCAAATTCCATTTGCAATGTAAAATTTTAGACAAATTCTTTGCGCGATATTTGTATCTATTTATAAAAAGCGTGACACTCATTTGAAATGTTAGATTAAAACAAGTGCAGTAAACAAACTAGTCGGTATATGGTCATCAAATTACAAGTCAGTATAGAGGATAAAATTAACAAATTAACAACAAATAGCATTTTGACAATATCTTGAAACGGGCTTTCTAAATAATCAATTCCCGATACTTATTTGACAAAGTGTATTGATATGCCATTTACTTAGAAATGCTCCAATCTTTCGAAAATTGCTGAAGCTGTATTGTTCAGCTTACCTACAATACCATCCAAGTGCGAATCAAGTATAAGCCGGAATTATTTATTTTGTAATTTGTTGGTGCCAGATAAAAATAATTCTTTTCTACATAGTTATCTAGGTTTATGAGATGTTTTGTGAAAGTTTAGGTAAAATGATCGGATTACATTTTATGTATTTATAGCATTTATTCCAGTGAATGTCGGAAGTAAAAACTTGTTTAATTGCATGCTGAAATCAATTGAATGGCATCGATTTCGGTTAGATCTTTTCGGGTGCTTTCCAAGTCTGTCCGAATCGAAGGATGGCACGTTTACGATATGATAATACGAGGGTAAGTTAACTATTATCCGCAATGTGCGTCAGAAGGTGTATCGCGGGCCGAAATTCATCACAGACTTTTGGTACAGTACGAAAATAGTGTGTTGCCTCAACGGAGAGTCTAAAAATGATCACTGAACGTTGCTCTTACTTGGTGCAAACAAAGAGTCATGTTTCAGGGCAAAGCAGCGACAAAAGAAGCAACTTGTCTGGTTCAAATGCTTAAAATCCTAACGATAATTAAACCATACATGTGTTCTGTATTTTTCAAGACCGTACTACCATTATAACGAAAAATAGAACCACATTACGGACAATAGTTGACTTAGCCTCGTACACGTATATGTATACAATGTTTTGGCTATTGTGGTAGTAAGATTGTGCAGGCGAGCCTAATATCTACTGTGAAACTAAAATTGGCTGTAAAAATGCACCCCATTTTCATTACTTGTGTTACTGACTTGTGGAATCGTAAAAATTCATTCTGTAAACAAGTACAAGTAGCACATACTATAAGAAAGGCAGTAATAAAATGTTGGTTAGTATAAATCAGCTGAAAGTAGTAGTGTACTGCCAAAAGTAATACGTCTGGTTACCTTAGTTTAGTCAGTGTTTCCCAAACTTTCAACATCTGTGTACCCCTTTGACAATTTTCGTACAACTGCGTACGCCCCCTCATCCCTCTCTTTAAGATGCAAATTATTATTACCGCATTTTATAAGGACAGTAAGTACGAGAAGCAGAAATTGAAGTAGAAGTTCTATTATTTAACAAAGTCATCTTCGGTCAACATTAACTTTAATTGCGGGAATTTGTTTTCTTAAGATTAAAGTTTAGTCGTATTTATAAATTATTTTCGGCTAACAAATGCGTTTTTTTGGATGACACGTTTAAAATTAAAATTACATATACCGCAGTTAGACGGTTAGCGCGTACCCCTTTCATAGCCTTTGCGTACCCCTAGGGGTACGCATACCCCACTTTGGGAAACACTGGTTTGGGTTATTATGTTTCTTTATTGCACTGTAATATTGTTCTTGCCCTATTGAACCTTTCTATGGCAGTTTGTTTTATTGTTTAAGTAGTCTAAAAATATAAATTAAAAAAGTTATATAATTCAATAATATATCAATTACATCTTTAGGTACTCAGACGCGTCAAAATGAATGATTTAACATTTCAAACGTTAGAAATCAAATTCACAATATAAATCTATCGTTAAAATTGTTTTGTGCAATTCTTGTAACAATTGGACAAAGTAATTAAATTAAATTAATAGTATTTTTTTAAAGCATATTACAACCAATGATACTGCAAGACAGATATTTAGGAATTTTATCTTTAGAGACTAAATTAGTAAAAACAAATGAGTTAAAATAAGATTACCAATGTTCTTACTAACTGATGCGCTAGGAAACCCCATTTTTAAATAGTATGTTTTAGCAAGAATTATTACGTGAGTCATTCAAATATGAACAAGACTTTTGTTGTAACTCTGCAGATAGTGATAGGAAAGGGATGAAAATTTATGTAGGCAGTGGTGGAGAGATAATTAGAGTCTCCAGCCTGCAGACTACTCATTTATGCCCTTTCCAGGATCATGAGAACAATGAGTAAAGCAGAAGTCAATTTATCTTTTACGCAACGCATTATCATAACATTTTGAACGAATGATAGCATCAAGTCTAGTGAAAATTTTAAAAAACTTTCTTCTCAGCTTGCTCAACAAATTTTATTAAATGTCAAAGTGTTTTAATGGGCCAAACAACTCGCAACCGGTTGTGAAAGAGTGAAAAATGGACCCCATAATCGAAGATTTCCAACCAGCGTAACGGAGGACAACATTCGTGCGGTTTTTAGCAATCATTGAAGCTGACCAACGTTACACGGTTTATGAAATCTCTTCAAAAGTTGGTATAAGTATTGGAAATCCACACGCCATCATCACAGAGTTCAACTGCCGAAAAGTTTCAGCAAGGTGGGCTCTACGGCTTCTTTCGGATAAACACAAAAGATACCGTTACAAAATGTCAGTGAGTCACCCCTGCCTCCCAGTCTCGCATGCAACAAAAACTTCATTAAATGAGGAAAACTTTGAGCCCTACCTCGTGGTTTTATGTTTACGCATTCCCGAGATATAAACGATTAAAAACCGCTAGTCTCGAATGAATCACCCTGTACATAACTTAGACTAGCATAAAACATTGTTATAATTAGATTTATATTTTCATATTCAGACAATATTAATTAAATAATTATTTCAATGCAACAACAGAATTATAAAAAGCGGTAAGGGTCTCAAAAACTTATGCGGTCTTTCTACTACACGAGAAGTCGAATGTGGCCTCACATGGTAAAAAGGTTCCCCATCCCTGGTATATACCGAGTTATACATGTTACTTGCATTTATTTTCTGCAGGTACTATTATATTTACAATAAATACAAGGAAAACAAAAATCATGGTTATCAGTAAGAGGGGTAAAATCATAACAAGGATCCAGATAAGAAATAAAGATATTGAACAAGTGGACAAAATGAAATGCTTAGGAGTCTAGATTACTCAAAAATTAAATCCGGAATCAGAAATTCGATCAAGAAAACAGCAATCAAGAACAGCTTTTTTAAAGATGAGGCAATTTCTGACTAACCAAAGACTCAAAGAGAACTTTTGACCACAATTAAATGGAAAGAGACATCATATTTGGGACATATACTTCGAAACAATAAATACGAGTTGTTGCAGCTGATTATGAAGGGTAAAATCGAAGGGTCAGGATAGACAACAAATATCCTGGCTGAGAAATATTCGTAACTGGACCGGGTTAGACACGCAGACACTTTTAAGAAAAGCCGAAAATAGAGATGAATTTATAATGGTTACAGCCAACCTTCATTAGTGGAGTCGACACTAGAAGAAGAAGATTTACATATTGTTACGTAGGTAACATAGAGGAGATGTATACTCGGTTAGGCATGAGGTTGTTTATACAGGGTGCGGCATCATAACTTCCTTTTAGAAAATGCGCGCCATTCATTCGGTTGAGGACGTAGCGGAGCGCTAGTGGTCTTGTTTGAGAGGGTGGGTTCCAACAAGACGATGTTTCCTCAAAACAGTCATCGACGCTCTGGAAGTGTGTGCCGTTGCACCGTCACTTTTTACCCAAGGAAGCTGATGA
Organism: Adinopsis sp. GC000173; assembly: GCA_030264715.1. Classification (NCBI taxonomy): domain Eukaryota; kingdom Metazoa; phylum Arthropoda; class Insecta; order Coleoptera; family Staphylinidae; genus Adinopsis; species Adinopsis sp. GC000173. Next base: position 22,571 of record JARJDW010018862.1, on the reverse strand, counting down.
TGATTAAATCATAGTGTTAATTGAAGACGATCGTATGTCTTAAATTCGTTAAGCAGTTAGATATTTGCGTGCTGCTTGAGTTGAAAAAAATTCACTTAAGGCAGCGAATTACCGCTTACAATATTCATCTTAGGCGAAATGAAATTGACAGATTCTTGAAGAAAATCATCACGGGTGATGAAAAGTGGGTCGTATATAGCAATATTCTCCGCAAACGACAATAAAGCAAGCCCGATGGACCAGCACAAACAACATCGAAAGCTAAATTGCACCAAAAATGGCAATGCTGTCAGTTGTGGAATTAAAAAGGCATCGTGTGTTTTAACACTTAATATTTAATAAAACTGAATAAAGCATTCAGAGAAAACCGGAAAGGGTTCCTGTTTCACCACAACAATACTAGACCTTATACATCTTTGGCAACTCGTGAGAAGTTATTAGAGTCTAGTTGGAAAGTGATGGCACATCCCCCATATAGACCTAATCTAGCCCCATGGGACTACCACTTATTTAGAAGTTTGCAGAATTCCTTAAATGGAAAAACTTTGACTAATGATGATGTTGAAATACATTTAGTTCAGTATTTTGCTGATAAGGACCAGAAGTTTTAGGAACTTAATTAGTACCTATATATAGATATTGGATTTTATAATGCAAATACGCAAAGAAAGCGATAGAGCTTTCAAGTAAGAAAATGTGGATTACAATATTATGGTATCTGTAATCTCCTCAGACTGACACCGGCCCGCGAACCGACGGTTGAGAAATACTGAGAAAACTCTACTCACAATTTTGACCAGCGGTCCCTTTAGTTCTGACGTGTTGTTTGAATTAGTTTTGTCTTATACTGTTTAGAAATACACTCTATCAAATTGAAAATTGTTCATTTAGAAAGAAAGATTTAGAAAGTTCAAGATATTGTCAAAATCCTATTTGTTGCTAAATTGTTAATACCATCTTCTATACTGACCATATTTAACCATAATTCGGTTTAAAGTTGTAAATTCGGCAAAAAATAGCAAATTTGTAAAGGAAAAATTCACGGATTCTGCACCATAATACATCCTCTCTTTAGGCTCTAATTTAAACCAAATTTCTGGTTAAATACTTGGTCAATATTACAGAGGGATCACCGTATTCGTCAGGTATAGCACCGACTGACATTTTTCTTTTTTCAAAACTGAAATTACTACTTTGAAGCATTCGTTTTCGCTCATGAAAGTAGAAAAAGAGAATTCGTGGCGAGTACTAAATTCGATTTAGGAAAATGTAAATGTTTTGACGATAGGATTAATCTTTCATGTAACTATATTCCCAAAACTTATCGATATCGCATATCGCACCAGTATATAATACGCCTAAATAATGTATTATCAACAAAATACTTAACATATTTGGCTGCGGATGTGGAGGCATTGGAGGTCCTGGTGCCGGTGGTGCTGGCGGCATGGTATGATGACAGTGCGGATGCGGAATTCCATCACGTCGCATACGCTTGCGCCGCTTCCGACATTTCTTACACGGGGGACGATCCTGGCGACATTGGTAGCACAAATACGGCGACGGTGGCATTACCCCACCGCCACCGTAGTAATCCGCATTTGCCGGCGGATACATATTATTGTACTGCATTTGGTCGTCGCTGGTTAGAATCTCTCGCCGAAGTGCCGTATCCGATTTGCTCGCATTACAATTTTGACACGATAGTAGGAATTTTAAATCGCAATGTGGACATACATTGGTAACTGGGGGTGATAATTTATCGGTAATTAGGTCGCACGCGGTCCTCGCACGTTGAGGTAAACTGGTGGCAATTTTTGTTGGATCGTTACGGTAATTTTGAATTAAAAAGCGTTGCGGACTTGGAGTTATTACACATAATTTTTGACGATTAAATACTAAATCTAAAACATAAATGAAATTGAAATAATTTGTAGATCAGATGGATTATTAACACTCACTACAATTGCTTGTACACACGCGCGGATTTATGATTACCATTAATGTAAATTTTCAACAAAATTGCCATTTGATTCGATAGTTAAACCCAAAAGTAAGAAACATTAAACACTAATACGCGCATAGTTTGAATTGTCAGGTAACTAGGATCTAGGATTATTTGCGATTTACCACTGCGTCCAACTTAAAAGCGCGACAACCAAACGTACACGATTTGATGTAACATGTCACAAAAACTTTCCATTATTTTAACTTGTCTCATAATAACGCAAGTGCGTTCAATCTCATACCACGTTAAATTCGAATATATTCGCGCGCATTTGACTGGCTTAACCTGCTACCAATGCGCATCGTTCACGAACGAAACGTATCCCGGATGTGATTCGCACTATTTTAAGGCGAATTCGAAGGCGACCAAGACGAACATGACGACGCAATGTCCACCCGAGTACACCTACTGCTTCAAAAAGGTGGGAAAGGGTAAGGAGTATACATTTACGCAGCGTGGATGTACGCTACCCTACGATCAGGAAGAAATTGCAGTACAAACAGGATGTTTGCTCTCTGACAATATCGAAATCTGCGTTTGCAAAACGAGTTTTTGTAATACCACACATAGTATTAAATATCAAAATTGTATTATAGTTGTAATATTATTAATAATGCTTTTTACAATCAAATAAAGTTGAGAAAAAAATATGAATGGATTGAACAAATTTACAATGTAAGTAATATTTAATTAATTAAAAAATACAAATTACCTCCAAATACATTAAATTAAGCTTGAACAGCTTGAAGTTCGGTGAATGATTTCATTGTGATATTCGGCATTTCCTTGATGCCGTTTTCATCAATAACTTGCACTTTGAAGTTGGGCAAATTGACGATCAAACGTTGGTGCACCTCCTTAACACATTTCTTCATTAATTCGTAAGCTTGCTCCTGATTTAAATTATCTGTGTGGTAGCGATCCATGATTGAGAGTGCAAAATAACCCCCATAACCGTGCGCGGCGTAATTGACATCGGATAATGACGCCAAATAATCCATGTAGTATAGTTTGGGGCCCTCTAGCTTATCGTAACCAGCTAGGAGTAGATTAACATGATACGGGCTCTGGAGTATTATGTCATAAACGTGTTAATTATATTATATTATAGTACTTCGTATTTACTTACTCTGCTACGTAAAGCATCCGCCAAATTACCTCTTGTAAATACAGCCGCCGATTTCGGACTCAATTCATACCCATTCCTCATCTTATACAACTGGATATTTTTCGCTGTATATTCAGCGAATTGGGTGGTATCTCCACTCTCCCCAGACACAGCCATCACCAATTTATCGCTCAATTTGTATAATTTGTTTTCATCTGTAAATTTTTTAGGTTATATTACCAAGCATTTTTTCCAGTAATGCCGAATAAATACCTGATTTCATCACCATTATGCTATGGGCGTTTGTCATGTCCGTAGCGATGATAACAAAATTCTTAAATTTAATACCAATGAGGCACTCCATGATGTTTTCTTTTAATTATTTTCACTACTATTCGCAAAACTTGCAATTAATGTTGTTGACAGTCGGCAAGTCATGAAATAGTAGAAATAAATTGTCAAAATTGTAGTGCTGCCAGTCTAAAAAAAAAATGGTGTTAATTAAGTTGCCTACTATTACTTTTTTGTTAAGCAATGTTTTATTAATGAAAGCTATTGCATTAAATTAAGTATTAAAACGATGAATGAAATTTAATTGCAATTTTAAAAACAAATAAGTATATACTGAAATAATCAATTTAATTGTTTATTTACGTTTATTTAGGTTTATTTATGTGCTACCAACACCAAAATTGCAAAATTAACAACTTGAAGACGAAACATTTTTTGAACATTTAAAACAAGAATTATAATACATCTCTAAACATTTGTAAATGTAATTTGAGAAAATAATCAACAAAGTAAAAATAGAAATCTGCATCGCACAAAAAAGAAACAAAAACAAATAATTAACCTAAATATCACTCAGCCGTAGAATTCCACCTACCTACTTTCCGTCAGACAGTTAAGAACAATCAAAAAGGTAAACACATCCATATAAGCTGAATCAAAATGGCAAAGACAATCACACAAGAAATGTTTGATGCCACGGTGAAAGAGAATATGGAGGAATTCGAAATGGACGTGCAGGATGCGATACAGGATACCGTAAAACAATTCGAGGCGCAGGTGAGAAATTATTCCATAACAAAATAATCAAATGTGCTTTAAAACATTCTATACATGTCATTTAATTAGGGCGTTGAGTTAAGTCATATTATTGTGGATTTAATGGCCCATAGCAAAGACCATCAAGAGTTGATCGATATTATAAATGCTCTGAAAGAGAAGCGCGAGGCGAATTTACATCCCGGCCAATCGATAAACGATCTGGTGCTGATACAAAAGAATTGCGAGAAAAATCTAGCGGCACGCGTGATTGCCGGTAAGCCACTATCCCAACGCTAGCAAACAAATTAATTGAATTGAATTGTTTTAGGTAAGGAAGGACTTTATTCGATTTTACTTCAACTTACCGAGCAGGTATTGGGATTGAAACAACGCCATCCAGAATTGCTTGAGCATTGCCTGAAGACGCTGATTGTATTAATGACACGCCAGCCAGATCTACTAAACGAGCAAGGAATCCGCTTAATGATACGGATACTAGACCAAGAAACTGACCAGGAGATGTTAGTGTTGATATTGAAATGGATTAAGGAGTGTTGCACCTTGCATGAATTCAATAGGTTGGTTTAATTCATTAAATTGTGAATTTTGTTGTAATTACCGCCATATTTTTTAGACAACACATAATCAACGCTGGCATTCTCGATCATTTAAAGCCTTTGCTGACCCATGCAAACGCTAAATTATTAATCGCTGTCTTGGGGGTACTTCGAACGTTCGTACTAGATGACGATGTGCGTGTTGAGTTTGGTAAAGCACATGAACATGCACGGATGATTGCGAGTGATACACTATGTGCAATTACAGCTTTACTAGAAAGTAATATATACAAATGAGAATGTATTCTACGAAAAAACATATTGCTTATATCAGGGGGCAAATTGCCATTCTGGGTTTGGGTTTTGGAACGATCCGCCTATACAGAGAAGCAGGGAAAATTATCTTAACACATGTGTGCGCTAAATTCCATGGCGCAAACCGTTTTTAAAAGTTAGATCGAGTTTTCGAAATATGTATCTCAATTTGAATATCTTAAGAACAAGCAAATAAAACGCTTTATAATAGACGTGAATGCTCATAGAGTAAAACGTCATCACCAATAAGATGCATCTCTAATTTTGTTCTACGGATTTTTCGAATACGGACCATAGGCGTTAACGCTTATAGATTACGTCACCACCAATAAGCTGCACCTTTAATGCATATCCGTACCATTGTTCCTGCGAAATTCAAATTGAGATATCTCGAAATCCGTTCTAAATTTTAAACAGTGCGCCATTGAATTCAGCGCGCCTTAAATACCCTTATCCATTAGATGCCTTTTTTGACAGATTTATTTATTATTATTATTATTATTATTCGATTTCAATGAAAAAATTTTCATAATGTACTCTTGCAGAAATAAGAGATGCATTTCTATTCGCAACGACGTTCTTGCTCGTTGTACACCATAATACCTTACCCGCAATATGTTAAGCAGGTGTGATATATAATCTAAACAAAATATGATATCAGTGTTTGTTTCCTTTTGCAACATGTCAAGCATGTTATTGAAACCCAAACACAATCGTTTTTTTTTCTTTAATGTTATAGCACGTCTGTTTAAGATATTCTATACTTCTCTATCTGGAAGGATCACACCAAAATACGAGCCCACAATGGGAATTTGTCCCCTGATTCTATTGATTCCATTGATTCCATTGATTTCGTTTTTTGTGTGTATTTTGGGTTTTCTATAGAACCATGATAGAAAATATTTTCATGGCTGATATTCTATACATTTAATGATTGTTAAACCTAAAACAGTCATCCTTAAACAAAAAGATAGAACTCAATCGAATTAAGATGGAATAGGCAATATAATTTTTGTAGAACACCTATCCTGGCATGTATCTGCAGATAATTCAAATGTATTGATTTGCAGAATTCAAAATAAATGATGCGGTAATGAACGAATTGATGTTAACCCTATCAGCGCTATTGGTCCGTACTGAGTTCTGTAAGAAAGTCGAAGACGCTGGTGGCTTGACTGTGATCCATGACGCTTTACTGCAATTCCAAGACAATGAAGTAAATGAAAATATATTTTTTATGGCTTCAATTATAACATCACCCTATTATTTTTTATAGAAAATTACGCGCCAATGCTTTAAGGTAATTAAAGCACTTGCTGGTAACGATGAGTGCAAAGCAAAAATAGTTAAAAACGGCACTGGCATGCTTATAATTGCTGGAATGAAACATCATAAGGAATCTGCCTTAACTGCAATCAGTGGATTGGCGTGTATTGCTGCACTAACATTACGAAGCCCTGAAAACAGCAATATATTGTTTGAATGTGGTGCAGCTGAAGTGATTGTCGAGTTAATGAAATTGCATTCGGATAATGAGCAAGTTCAGGTGATTTAAATATTATGTATTTCCTTTTGGTAGAAGATCTACCTATATGTTTTTTCTATTTGCAGCGTAATTCTGGATGGGCTGTGAGAAATATGGTGTCGCGCAGTCGTCATCAAAATAAGGCATTTTTGAATCTCGGTATTGAGGCGTTGTTCAAGCAGGCAATGAAGAAATTCGAGCGCTGCGAATACGATATTAAAGCGGCGCTACGTGATTTAGATTGCATTGTAAATCTCAAAGAAGAATGGACGGGAAAAGGTGGATTGTTGAATAGCGATTCGCAAGTGATGTCGAAGGAGAAATAATTTATTTCGCTATATAATACTCGCGTATATTAATCGATTAATTTGTTATTGCAATTTTTACACATTTTTTATTATACATATATTATACAAACGAACTAATTGTTTAATTAGCTTTTTTCTATTTTACTAATATATTTTTTTATATAATCCGAAATGATCAAGTTTACATTATCTTTTGTTTTATTTGGTGACGTGCCAAGCTTTTGTTTTAAAAAACACTTTCAATTTCAATTTCAAAAACTTCAACTTTTCGCAATTCCAAGTAATAAAGTTAAGATTCTTTCAAAATTTACCAGTGAATATAAATTTAAGTTTTAAATCATGGCAGGATGTAGGTCTCACGCGTTAGGCAAGTTAAATCACTTATACGCTATGCAAACGTCAATAGAATGAAGTTTGTGTTACAGGACCTGGTCCGGGAGCTTACCAGCTTCCAACGACAGTAGGCTTTCCGAAACATGACCCAACGAAAATACGTAATCCGCAATACACGATGGGCCTGCGCGGTGATACGACGTTATGTATTATGCCAGGTCCCGGACCGACGTACGATGTTGGATGCACCACACGATTTGGCAAGGCAACGCCGAATGCCTATTCGATGGTGTCACGGAAGGCGCCTTTAGGTATTTGTTTGTTTTTTATTTGTCCACCAATAACAATTATGTATGTTGCGTTGTGTTGCAGCACCGTTTAACACCCCGGGCCCGGGCACTTATAGTCTAGAAACGTCTCGCAGAAATCCCGCATACACGATGGCACCGCGAACCGTGCCTATAGTTAAGAATATTACACCCGGCCCAAATCAGTACTCACAACCGACAACTATCGGCCCGAAAGTTCCACACAAATTAGCGTCGGCAGCATATAGCATGTAAGCCTAATACAGGGTGTTCCAATTTAACGGCTACAATCATTTAGGGTAGGTGGAAACATTTATTATTACATTAGGAACCATAATTCTATAGGCGCAGCTCGATAGTACAGTCGAGTCCGGTTATAACAAACGCGTTTGTGTCAAATAAATTTGCGAGCATATTTATTAGAGCAATACTCAATATATAAAATGCATAACAATTAGGGATGCAAACATTTTTTAACGAAGAAAATATAAAAAAATACATTTAGTACAATATATTTTACTTTTATACTCTTATCGCAAAGTGATTTAAAGATGTTTGAAACTTTAGCGAGTAGTTTATATTTAATGAGGGCATTTTATACGTTGAGTACTGTTGTGCTAAAGAACAAATTAACAAATCCTTTGAGCTAAAATGCGCGATATAACCAAAGTTAAGACTTTGAGAAATCGGAATCGCATTGGCAAATATTTTTGATGTGAAATCTAAAATTACTCGGTATATTTTTGTGTAAAAAATTGCTGAGTATGACAGAAGCGTTTTATCCGAAGTAAAACTGTTTTATTGTTAATGATTGAACATTGAAAACTACTCGTTAGATTCGAGCTCTCTATAACTGAACTTGACTGTATTATACAAGCATTTCTTGTCAAATCGTAATTATTATTTTGTTATTGCATAATTCACATGTATTGTTATATTATGGTCTAGCTTAGCGGTTCCCAATGTTTTTCATTAGCGTACCCTGCTAAGCGTTTGCTTTTGACAGATTTTGCCCTTATTTTTAAAGATATCAACTTTATTCAAAAAACAAAATAATCTGCAATATCATACGGAGTGTGCTACAAAGAATTTTTTAGAAAACTGACCCTTTAAGCACCGAAATTACGATATAAAAAATGCAGACCTGCGTATGATATTTAACGTTATTTTGTTTTTCGAATGGAGTTGATATCTTTAATAATAAGGGCAGAATCTATCAAAACCGAACGCTAGTTTTTCCCATAAGATATACATTGAGACCGAAGGGGAAGTGAAACTCGAATGGAATAGCTTTAAGCTGCGCCTATAGATTCCTACCCTAGAGATTTGCATTGGTTAATTTGGGACACCCTGTATCACGTAGAAATTGGCAAAACTGTCGTTTTGGTTTGTTTGTAGGATTGCGAATCATGTAGCGGTTGAAAAAGTCCGATCACCTGGCCCAGCGACATATGGAGGAACTTTTACTGACTTGTACAAAAAGAAATATCCGAAATATACGATGCATTTGAAACCTAACGTGCTAACTCCGGATCCGAATCCTGGTCCGGCAGGATACTTCCCGCGTATGTTAAAACCGTGCTCAACTGGTTATTCGTTCGGTAACAAACATTGCGGTTTGCCTTATATAACCGCCGAGGACGTTATTCCGTGTAAGAGTGGAGGTTATTATGATTAATGCTTATAAGACTGTAAAATAAAATTATTCAACAAGACCTTAAGGAATAAGAAGGCTACGCAAGTGTTCTCTAGCCAATATATTTTATTATTGATAATATATAAAATATTAAAATTTATCCATCGATTGTTTTAAGGCAGCGTATAGTTCATCACAATTATCGAAGCGATCGATCCACGATTGGAGCAAACCATCAGCACTACCGTCATATTCTTTCATCACCAATTTGCCGTTTTCCTCCAAGATATTTGATTGCACATGTATTTTGCGTGGTAGTTTATTGGCTAGAACGATTTTACGCCACTCTTGTGCTTCCTCATCAACGTCCGTGTATTTCTTGTACATCGCTTCAGCCGCCTCCACATCGGCTGTTGCTTTGTACACTTGCAATTTGAACAAAAACTGTTTGATTGCTTCGCGGCCTACTGTTTTGTATGTATTGCGATCGAGCGTCACGCTTAGACTATCCGCCCCTTCAACACTAACTTTCTTCAATGTGAAACAACCGGATTCTTGAGCGACTTTAAGTAATGCAAATCGGGCACGGCAATGCGCTTGAGACCAGCCACCTTTTGCGTTCCACACCTCCAATCCAAACAATCCGCTCCATAACGTTGCCAACCAATTGGTGTACATGATATCCTCCATTACGTCTTTGTTATGACCGAATATAGCAACTACATCGGGTTCCAATGATAAATATAAACCGACTGCTTCCGCTCTGCATTCTTCATACGAGGAGCCCAACGCGCCGAATTTGCTATCGTAATTCTCACCCGGCTCGTAATACTTGACTGGTTTTTGTGTGATTGGATCAATTAATCCATCGGCAAAGTTGAAAGTACCGTCGGCTTTTTTGATGAATAGCTTTCCACTGCCATGGCCTAATAGTTCATGCAAACCAACTTGCACCTCAAAGCCTGCCTGACGATACTTTTGGAAGAGATCCACATCGGATTCGCTCAAAAATGGAATTTTCGGTTGTTTCATGTTCGATGCAAGTACATTTCCCAATGACACGTTCTTAAAGCCTTCAGTCTGGCGAATTTCATCATCTGCAATGGATTGTAATGTTATTAAATAAGTAGATTAATAAATATGATATTCAAAACCAAAATGACAAATTTAAAAAGTAATTGTTGATTAAAACCCAAAGATGAACTGGGTGATTCAATTATGGAATTAAAAATCTGATGAATTAGAATTGGCATTATCAGCAGAGCCGGTTTGTGAAATTTGGCTTGTGTGACCAACAAGAATTTGGTGCGTATACTCCCTTTTCAAGCAAAAATTTAAATATTTTTTGAGAAACTACTATATATTACACGATTATTCTTTTGTTAGACAAATAGAAAAGTCGCCCAAAAAAATATAAAATTTAAAAAAATTTTCAAAATTTGAAGTACTTCGCATATTACACATGAAGCTAAGTATTACATTTTTTAAATAATTTACTTTCAATTTTCACCCAAAAACCGCTAGAAATAAAAACAATTTAATATCTCTTATTAAAATCTCAAAGAAAACTACAAATCGAATTGCAAAAGGCATTTTTCAGATAATTTCTACATTTTTTCAATCAATTCGCGATGAGAATTAAACACAATCGAAGTTTTAAAATATTAAATTGTGAAGCGTCTGTATGCTATACATACTTCTTACACACGCCACGAACCGACCCTGATTATTAGTAATGTTTAGAAACACCGTTACGTTCTTAACATTATGAGTAGTGTTCAATATCTTATCGGTTTTAAAAGAAAAACGTCCCTCTGAGAATACCAAAAGTGATACAGATCATATTAGTCAATTAGTGTGCTTTCACAAAAAAATTGTAATGATTTTCTGATTATTTGCCTTTTTTTAGCAACAACAGCCCATAGAAGTCATTTTTATATATATATAATAATTGATGTGTTGTTGACACAATTTCGGAGAATGCAAAATAAAACCAAATGATTAAGGAATGTTCGCCTAGGCAATTATATTAATTAGAATAAGGTTATTTATGACTTTTCAAGAAGGTTTGGGCCTGGAGGGCTCCAACACCTGAAAACGTATTCCCAAAACAGGTTCGAATTTTGAGTCGATCCGTCCATACGGAGAAATACTGCAAAATAGAGCGGAATTATCTTAAGCAGGCGTGATATATAATGTAAACAAAATATTATGCCGCTTGCGTTTGACTCTTATTATACTATTTACGTGTTGTAGAAAGAAACGAACATCGATATCATTTATTGTTTTCATCATATCTCACGCCTGCTTAAGATAATTCTAACCTATTTCTATGTCTGGGCGGATTGCCACAAAACCCCAAAACTCCAACCCGGTTCGGGAATACACTGCCTGGTTGCAGTATATAGCAGTTTTAATACTTTCTTTAGTAACGTTGTAATTATGAAAGAATGGATTATGTTAAATTTGCACAATCCACTTATTTTTTAAAATCTATATAACACACATAGCGGTAAATATCTAGTACTCCACGGAATTTATAATATTGAAAAAAAAGTATCGGCAAACTGTTGGATGGGAACATACACGATTCGACTTGTAAAACATACGTAACTTCTACGGCTTAAATACATGAAACAGGTTACTTTCTACCAATCAATCTGTGATTTTTGGCTAGCAACTTTATAGATTTGCAGAGATATTCGGCGAAATACGCATAAGCAACCGCCGTACCCAGTACCCTACAAAGGATCAGGCGGCTAGCTTTGATAAAAAATCACCAAAAGTTTTAATATAATCCACTTAAAAGAGTACACTTTTTTATACGGAATTTTCGAAAAGAACTACGTTCTGGCAGGCTAGAGGGAAATGCTTGGAGCCGATATTCGGCAAGTTGGGGGCTTATTATTAGTTAATCTTTGAGAGTGCTACGGGACACCCTGTGTTAATTTTGAAATGTCTAATTTTATTTTCACTATTTACTTTAGCTGATTGTACTTATAAAGCAATCTCTAAAATTGTTGAGCACGATCAAATAAGTTAGGAGAAACGAAAACAACTATGTATTTACTTTAGAGGTGTTGATATTTTGATAAATAAATTCTCAGAAATCGAGTGCTGAGCCTAGAACAAAATTATTAGAATTTCTAATAAAACACCATCAATTATAAATATATAAAATTTTGAATAAAAGATAAATATTTTCCAGGACTCGGACTCGGCGAGTCCGAAAGAACCAAATCTTTCCAAATCCCGCAACTCTTTTAAATGGATCGTACCAAAACTCCCCGTATGCAATAATTTTTCGTGACTTTTTATCAAAACTTACTTGCGAGAACACTGCTAATCAGTAAATGTGTGCGACGTTCGATAAATAAACAAATCGTGACGCATCGGCTCAGTGCACATCACACCTAAAGACATTTTCACTTCAATAATATTTTTGTCAAAGGACGCTATCTATATCTATGTTTGTATGCAACGCTATTTTTGTGGTTCTTACAATTGGGTATGTTTATTCCTACGGGTAAACCACTTCCCGCATATGTGATGATATCTAGCGATGTGAAATCGGGACGCAAGAAGCGATCTTTCTCGAATTCCTTGCTCCAGGGTAATAAATCAAGGAATACTTCGGCTTGATCCACTAAAGTTTGGAATTTCTTTGACATTTCTTTATTCACAGCGGCTACAAAACCCTCAAATTCGGCACAGACACCAGCCGGATCGCGATAATTCTCAATAAAACCTAAAAATATCCCGTATTCAACATCATTAAAATCATTTTGATTGATTTATTTTACCAATGTATGTTTCTACAATCGGGCCTTTATCCTGTATCCAATATCTTGAACCATTTTTATGATCATCCAACGAACCGTTTTGGAACGAACTGCAATACGCCTCCAACATTTTACGTTCAGTCTCATTAGCTACATGCGGAATTGCTTCTTTCAATTCATCGATCACCTTCCCCATCAACTCGGAGTAGTCACCGGTGCAGATGTTGTACGTAATACCATCGACGGTTTCCTTCTGGATTGCTTTTACCAACTTTCCGGCGAATTTAATAACATATTCGACTTTGCCATCAGTTTCTTGTTTGATACACCGCATATTATAGCTTTCAATTCCTTGCTTTTTCAGCCAATGTAATACTTTAACGCTATCTTCTTCAACGCAATTGATGAAGTAGGTGGTGCATCCATTCGGTGGGAAACGTAAATATAATTTGTCCTCGGCTAGATCATACATTTGTTCCCGGATTAATGTCCATACGCTTTCGAGATCGTTCCAAATTGGACTGAGCTTTAATAAACCTTCAACGCGTTCTTGTTCGATGTTTGGGATGATTTTCGAATCGCCAAAGCCCTAAAAAATGCACATTAAAACTAGGCGGCCTAGGATGTTTGCATCAAAGTATACCTTGTAATTTCCGGCGTTGGCTAGAAATCCAGCGATGTACGTAAACCACGAAAGGACTTCATCCTCTGTAAATCCAGCGTTCAGTGCATTCTCGCGGATTTCTTTAAGCGGCTGTGCACAGATATACTTGTGCACTAATATGAAAATGTTTGGTGATTCGAGGCTCGTTTGTATCAGTGTAATTAGACCACCAACCCATGATGCCTTCGACATATAATACGCATAGGACCGTTCCTTCTCCGTTAGACCATTAAAGGCTTCCTTCGCTTGTAGTACAACGAACGGTTGGTCGTTCATGTAGGTGTGCATAGTTTTATCAACCGGCGACATTTTTCTAAATTCTGAAATTATGTTTACTCACTTAAAAATTGTTAGGTATACGCGCGCGGTACTACTGTAAATGACGTTAAAAACGATCGCTCTGCTTTATAAAGATGTTAAAAATGCAAAATCATTTAAAATTGCTTAAACTAGATGAAATGCTGATGTGTCAATTTACAAAAAATAATGTAGACAACTTTAAATGCATTCAAGTAGCGACATCTACGATTATAAACGGATGCAGGTAGAAGTATCTAGAAGTTCATGTACTTCGCATTAGAAAGAATTGATTTTGTTAAATTCGCATGTAAGATAAAGGTAAGGAATAAAATTATTTTGCTAAAAGTTTAGTATCGATCGTCGTGTGTGAAGAATCGCAAATATCGTTCGTTACCAACAGATACTTCACGCACGAATTTTTACAGATTTTATATATGATTTAGCCATGAATTCAAATAAACAGTTAGCATTATCAATTTTAATAACTATATTACAATTTTATTATTCTTATTATTTTTCATTTACTTGCGCTTTTCATGATATTCGCGATTTTGCGTTAGCTGAATTAAGTAATTCATCGCAGGACTTTATAACTTATAACAAATATAAAAACGCCAAAATTGCATTTCGTTGCGTTGCTCATTGTCAATAGTTGTTTTTTTTTTTGTAAAAAAAATTTACTATAAATTGAAACAGACATTTTGCATCATTATCTTGGATTAATATAAATAAAAGCATTTATTCGTTTTTGCCTTTTTTACTCTTCCATTACTTTAGATTCGCATAGTGTTTGCGATTTCGTTTTAGCTGTTGTGTAATATATTGAATTGGTCAACAATATTTAAATTTATACAATAACAATAATAATTTTAATAGTTTTATTATATAAAATGCAAACAGTTATTAAAATTTTTCTATAAAATCTATAGCCAAAATACTTTAGCTGCTTCATGAATGATAGTTTTACTACGATCTAACTAGAAATCCAAATAGATACAGTTTACATCATCAACTTTCAGTATTTTATGCACGTTACTTCTTTTCTAACGTTATTATTTTTCAATTACTCAACTTCTTCATAATATTGTACTTTAATCGTTGTCTTACACATAGAATCAGTAGAAAAATATATTTAGAAAAAAAAAACTAGCGCGTTTAAATATATAATTAATAGATTTATTGCATAAAACTCAAGTGGTTGCACCGTTTATCAGTTTTTCTGCAAAAATTCGCATCCCAAATACTTTTGCTGCTTGATGAATGATAGTTGTACTACGATCTAACTAGAAATCCAAATGGATACAGTTTATATGATCGACTTTACTAAAGTTACTAAAGTTTTTCATAACATTCGCGATTTTGCTTTAAGTGTTGACTTAAATATTCAGCGAATGGAAAATATGTTGGTTACAAAAAACTAACTATGTTTAAATACATACATTAATAGTTTTATTGCATAAAACGCAGTTAGACTAGTTATTAAAAATTACAAACCATTAGTATTTTATTATATTAATCATAGTATAAAAAAACCATGCAACTGTATAAAAAGTATAAAAAAAGTATTATTTACTTGATAGTGGTTTTAATGGTGCAACTTTTAATGACTTAGCTAGCTTAGCGCACGAATCCAATTGCTGTTGTACGTATCGAACTCCGCCCGCTTCATCCACCGCTTTCATATGCTCGCGTTCTGGATCTCCAGCCACAAGTACGGGCAACTCTTTTTCTGCCTAAAAAAATTAAACAACTTATGGCTTACTCGAATATACATTATCTTCACATACAGGTTCCATAGTCCGCACGATTTTCATCAAGTCAGCCATACGATCTTCGAATCCAGGCGCAAACATTTCTGGGTTAATGGCGACGAAGCAATGGCCGAGGAGTGCGATTTCGTGCGATGTGCCCCATCGGCGAATCTTCGGGCCGTAATTACTGCCTGACAAAATTCCGCAGAAGATTTCGACCAGCATGCCTAGACCGGCACCTTTGTAGCCCGAATTTAATTCAGTGCCGCCGAGTGGCATTAAAACGCTATTGTCGTAAGCTTCAACCGCATCGGTTGTGGGTTTACCATCTTTCCCAAGCGCCCAGCCATCTGGGATTGGTTTATTTTTACGCTTTTGCATTTCGATCTTTAAACAAATTGGATTTTTGCTTAATAGTGTCCCAACTTAATGTAATTACCAGAATATCTATATAAACCACCTTGGAGTGATAGAAAATAGACCACATGTATAAAATAACTGATATTTTCGTTTCCAATTGGACTATCATTTTGCTATTGTTTTTATTGAGGGCTGATTTCAAAGTTCAACTTGCCTCATTAAACCACGTTTTTCATTTTGCTTTTTGATTATTGCAGAATGCCTAATGATAGATGAAAAATTAAAACTCATCCGAAACGTTGCAGAAAACAACAAGTGTTTGTTTTTTCCACCAGCTCCCATGTGGTTTATTTAACACTTTGGGCGCCAGAGTTGTCGCAGATAATGTAAATCAAATGGGAAAAATTACTACGCTCTGGCAATTGGCGCTCAATGTGTTAAATTTTCTGGATTAAAAAATTGATTTTGTAAATGAATTATGTGATTATTAAGTAATATCAATTACTTTTCCAACCGCTACTACTGTTGTGGCCATATCTAGCATGAAACTGTCCTTCTTGTCTTCAACTGGAGCTCCTAAACTTAGTGGATTGGTACCCAACGCAGCCTAAAAATATAATTAATAAAAATACTTTAAATATATTAATATTAATACCTTTTTAGCACGTGTTGGAGCCATCAAAGGTGAGGTATTAGTAAAACTCATCCCTAGCAAACCTTCTTCCACCGCCATCAACGTATAATATCCCGCAATTCCATAATGATTCCCATCTAAAACACAGAAAAATCATCATCTTGCTAAAAATAACATCCAAATTGTTTGTACTTTTTGATGTTACCCAACCGATCCCCGTCTCTTTTGCTTTGGCGATTGCCAGTTCCATGCATAACTTGCCGCTGACCGCCCCTAAACCATTCATCGCATCCACCCAGGCCGTGGAAACAGTTTCCTTGAGAATTTTCGGCTTTGCTTTGCAATCCGTTGTATTTGCCTTTACATCATTCACATACATTTCCAACCGATTCATTCCATGGCTGTAGTGTCCGCGATAATCCGCGGCGGATAAATTCTCCGCCAAGATTTGAGCATGATCAAATGGTGTTCCCACAGCCTGCATGCATTCCTGCATAAAGCGTCTCGATTCATTTAATGGAATGATTGGAGAATCTATAAGTAAATTAGGCAATGATTTATCATAATTGATAATAATTGACAACTAACCTATATCGAGAAGTTTAGATAATTTTCTTTTTTGTACATTAAGGTGCACTTTGACACATTTGCAGAATTGAACACGACGTAACATTATCGTTGCGTGATTGCTGACTAGACTACATTAATTGTACTACATTTTATCATTTTAAGTAATGATAACGAACCGGTTTTAGAATGTGAATTGTTTTGAATTACTTAAGAATCAATAATTGACACGTTGTACTTGTTTACATTCCGAATTACGCTGTACGCGCATAAAACTTGAGTCTGTTCCACTCTAACACTATGCATTCATATAGCACCATTTCATACATGTGATTAACGGGACACTTAAATAATTCGGCTGCTATAATCAAGATGGCGCATAACAATCAGAAAAATTTTAAAGTTTATTTAAATAGGTAACCCTTTTATGTCAAAGATAAAAAATGTTAATAAATTAAATCAATAAAACGATAAAAGAACACATAGATTAAACAATGCAAATAATTAAATAGTGTTGGTATGAAAAATGTCACAGCCGTTTGTCAAAAAAAGCGTTGAAAATGAAAATTCGATGGATTAGATTAAAAGCGACTGGATATTCCGCCGCCACGACTATCCGAATGCGAATTCAAGTAATCGGCGACTTTCTCCACTATATTACAACTGCTGTACGGTCCCTTAATGTGCACAGGTTGTCCCAACGTTAATAAATACTCGATTATTTCATCAGGCAGCAATGGATGGTGATCATCTAAGAAATAAAAATAAATTAGGCTTGGTATAGTGTGACTAGAACTCTAAGAACGGTCATAAATCAGCCCATTTTCAAACTGCAATAAATAGAAGAATTCCGTGCAATAAACTATTATGAAGTATATTTTTAAAATAACTGCAATGCTTACATTTGAAGAAAGTGGCAAGCTCTCAGAATGATAAAATCAATATTAGGCTTATTAGCCTAATATTATTTTATTATTCTGCGAAGTTGCCTCTTATCTTATTGGAAACATTTTCCTATATAACTGTAGATGGACACATTGTTGTAAAGTAAAATTTTTGTAAATAAAAAATCTTTCTTCGAACTTTAATACTCTGGTTACCTTTGTATACACATAGTCGCACATAGTTTAAGTAGAGATGTGCATTAGACTAAATATCTATTCCCATCCCAACCAATCCCAAATGTTTACTTGCAATCCTAATCCAGCCCATCCCGTAATAAAAACATTCCCGTAGCTTTTATCCCACTTCCAATCATTAGAATTTCACCTAAACCCTATCCTGAATATGTCTTCCTATTAATATTCATTTGAATCTCAAATTAAGATGATTTCATATTTAACAGGACAGATATCACAATTTATTATCTACTCCCATACTCCCATTTGTTACAATACAATACTGAGCGGATCTAAATCTCAACCAATCTCATCCCATTAAACCGGATTTCTTAAAATCAATATCTAAAAGCTCAAAATTTTGTTGCTTGCCCTGAATTTACTAGCAACGATTGTGATTATATTTATTAGCGTTTGATGATGGACTGATTTATGGTCTTTCTTAGAGTGTTAAACTTATAATAATAATAGTAATGGAATTTTATGAATACATACCTTCAAAACCGATTGTATGATTTGGTAGAAGATTAAACCTCGGATCTTCAATGCTCGTGGTAGCGTTTACATGCGCCAGCAATAGCGATGTGATGATATGCGTTGCCGTTACGATGTTATTTGTTCCAAGCACGTACCGATGACCGCAAATGAAATCAGCATCGGTGATTATAATTGGAATACGGCTGCAGGTTGTAATCGCATTATCGCGCTCATCCAAAATGAATCCTTCAAGACTCATCTGCTTAGATCCGAACAAATCAAACATTCCTCTACAAAATCCATCAATAGATTAAAATGTAATGATGGTGGAATATTTAATTACGTGACTAATGATATGTAATTATCATCGGTGTCGATGACGGCAATGTTCGAGGAGGTTCCTTGATGAAAGCGATCGTTTAGGCGAAGATTATCGTACATTTCTTGGGTGATCTTTGCGATGCGATAGTAATACTCTGGTTTATGTGTATCGAGCGTAGTGAAGTTGAAGTGCTCGATGTGACGTAGATTCATAAGCAGTTCCGGTCCAATCGATGGCGAATTTGGAACGTAGATGAAGTAATTACTGAACGTGCTTTTAAGCGCTGTCGATTGAATTGGTGTGTTTTCCAGCGTTATATAATCATATAAATCTGCAAAAATAAACTATTTTATATGCATAAATCATTTTATAGTATAAAAACCTTCTTCTTTGATATCTGACAGTTGGTCCAGAGTTACAGCTAAGTGTTTTAGGCGCAATATCTCGCCGGCTTGTAAATCACCATATAAATTCTGTAGGTTTGTGTTTTTAATTGCGGTTGCTAGTGATTTTGATACGAAAAAACCTTGCCTACAAGATATTGATTATTTGGTAAAACTCTTTAATATTTAGTAAAGAAGTAATTCTTGGTTTAGTTTTACAATTTTTTATTTGATATTACTGACTAAAACTAATGGAAAATCTATCAATGACCAGGCGGACATGTCCGGTTCCCCACTCATCAACCTACAAACAATTTTGTTTCAAATTTGTTATAATTTATAAATCTATTATAGCTTTGAAAATAACCAAAGTCGAAACTGCAGTCAGGAATATACAAATAAACGATTGTAAAACTAAACCAAGAATTACATCTTTACTAAATAATAAACTTTTAATTATTTTTAAATTAAATTTACTTTGCAAGATTGGCAGATGGTAGAATTAAATCCTTCCATGCAAATTTCCCATACTGCTGATGGATATAGGCTAAACCAATGACCATTCGCGGTAACACCTCAGCCACTTTGCTATTTTTACTGCGCCGAAAATCGACAACTTCCGGCAGATCCCTTTTACGATGATTGTAAATCATAATTTGTCCTTCACTACAAAAAAAAGAATTTATTTCAAATTGATAACGTGTAAGAAATGAAATTAGCTTACGCATCCAAGCTGGTGATGTGCGGATTAACCACCGCCAAGCAAAAAGCGCTTGCAATGATAGCATCGACTGCGTTTCCACCCTCCTTCAAGATCGTCGTGCCAATTTCGGAGCATTCTCGGCTGTCTGTGGCGACACTACCATGCGGCACCACCTAAAATATTTAAATTTACCGCTAGAATACCGTTCAAAATGGGTCACTCCCAAACAATTTCTTTACCTGATAGTCTCCGTAGTAGATTTGCACGAGAAGGGCGAAAGTGATAACAGCTGAGAGTACAAAAAATGATACCGATATCAATTTGGTGCCTTCCAGACAATTCGTAGCACAGAAACAGAATGAACTGTGCTTGCTGCCACTTTTTAGTGGAATGTCTTCACGCAATTCACTCGCAGCTAATTTTAATAAATTTATTATTGCATTGATTATTGTTAAAAGTAAATGAATTAATACAAATACCTACCCGTATCGTTCATCTTTCACTCATTTAGAATACAATTGCTGCACTGCTAGGTATAACAGTACTTGAAATTGTCTTTAAAGCGCAAAAGCAAGGTAAGAACGGTGCTTAAGTGAACAAGAATGATCTGATACGGATTGTTGTGAGTTAGACAAAGAAAGTAAGATTTCTACCTGCATGGAAGTGAAACTACTTAAAGCAGTGGCGTCACAAATCGCATACATATGGCAATGATTCATTATTATTTCAATATTTATCGATTTTTAATTGCACGATTACATTTATTTAGTAACTTAAATATCTATTAATGGTGTAAAATGATGATTTGAATAATTTGCTTGCCAAAACTTTACTTCGGTCTCATTAGTACAATTATTGAAAACCGCAGCATTATTTCTACCTCACGCCACAACAGCCATCTTCAAAATCTTCAAAAATGCAGTTGATAGGAAAAAATGCTTCAAATTAACACTATAAGTGTTGTATTGTACAATAAAAAAGCAGTATTACAGGGCATTGTGTCTAAAATTCTAAAGTATTATACCAATTGTCAGAGGCGCGTCAGCATTAAAAAGCGCCTGTGTGCAAAACTTATATTGTTGCCCATATGTATAATAAACATAGAGTTCATAATAAATAATATAATCGACGAAAAGTAACTCGGGTCATAAAAGAAGGTGGTCCATTTTTAAGTAATTTGCATATAGAGGTATATTCAGATGTTTCATCTCTTCTTAACCTGTACAAATACCTCGCGAATTACCTATAAGATTTGCCTATGTTTATGGCCCTCTTCGTTAGTGGTTGAAAAGTGACTTTTGCAGCTTTTGCCATATAGAAGGAAAGGCATCCAGACATTTACAAAAATTTTAGAATAAAATTGAATCTTTTAGAATGCGTTACTAAAATTGTTATGCAATTAGCGTATAGCTCTTGACAGATTAATAAAAAAAATTGTAAAGTGGCTCTTAACTCTTCAGCTTGCTCAAGTTTAAATTGGATCACTTACCAAAACACATCCCATTTTTCAGAGCAGAGCCGCAAAAGTTACTTTTCGTCGCTTATGGTTCTACTTGCATACCAATAAAATATGTAAAGACAATTGATTATATATAATACTATCGAACGCATCTCAAAAAGAAGGAATTTCAGAAACTGCAATTTTTACTATTATTTTTATTACTACTTTTATAAACTATTATACAACATATTTTAATACATTCGAAAGAATTACAATATCTTAGTTGGAATTATTACTATAAGAAGTTGCAGACTCAAAAGCGTCTGCGCCGATCACCACCACGTCCTTTTCGCTCATCAAACCTATTCGGCTCAACCGGGAGTTTGTGTAGCTTTTGCGCGCGCGATTATAAAATACAATCGAAAAGACCAGCGCTGCAAAAACGCATTGCTACAATTGCCAAACGCAAGACGTACCGGAAGCGGCCTGCGGCGAAGGCTACACCGCTTGTTGGACGCGGGCGTCCGAAACCCGCCCAACTCGACCGGCTCAGTATCAACAGCAGCAACAACAATGACGCCGACGAGGACGGCGATGTGGAGCAGATTAACGGTGGCATCTCAAATGATGGGGGCTGAAGCTGGTGGAGGTACAGGAGGTCAACTGCGGCAATTACGACTGTCTTTGCAATCTCAAGCAAGATGGTAGCAATGCAAATTAACACTTATAATAGATTGTAAAACATTGTATAATATAATTGTATAGATTGTTTTTGTTACTTTAAATTTTAATTAAATTTCTTATCGTGCAAATGATATTATTTTGACAAACTGCAATTGTGACAAAGCATTTTGTTTAGTTGAATCACCGATGTCTTGATCGAATTGATCTCTAGGGAAATGACGTCACATTAAATTAATT
>JARJDW010018858.1:0-11052 GCA_030264715.1 Adinopsis sp. GC000173 | reverse complement strand
AATTTGTCAATAGTGTACAAATAATATTACTAGTAATAAATTAATCTACATTGCATTGCATTGTGGATTTGTGGCTGCTTTGTGGTGGTTTTAATTAACCATGCAAAATTGATGTAAAGCTAAAAGCGTACGTACTTTACTAGCTAATCTTATGTAGATTAAGATCCCGTTCTTTATTTTGTTTCAAATAACACGAGTTTCTAGAACCATCGTCGCCCGTGTCAAAACAGGTGATTCCAAAGATTGGCCTGGTAGCCGCCATTTTGTATCAAAATGTCAATATAATTTTTTTTTATACACTCAAATACATGCTTAATAAAGCCTGAAAAAGCGAAATTCGATTCCTTTTTCCTTACTCCCAGAATAAATTGTCAAACTGAGGCATTTTTTGAAAATCCTAGAGTGGCCTAACCCCTTAATATTAAGTAGGTACAACTCTAATCTTGTTACTTATAAGAATTAAGTATTTTCTGTAATGAACTTTATATGTGATTGGACTCTTTACTGTCAATTTGACAATTATTTGTTACTATAACCTAACCTCAATCCTATTTGACATGCGATCGTGCATTTAGTGACTTTTGGTTAGCATTGTTCTTTGATTTGATTTGCTGTTAATTAGCCAATCAGATTAATCGCCGGCACGGAGCAGCAGCAGCAACTTAGCGTTTTATTATATAAGATTTTTTTTGCAGTTTTAATTCTGACATTAGTTATAATTTCTACAATTTACTACTATCAAACTTTAAATACGTATCTATCTACAAATCGATTATCAAATTTGTAGAAATGAATACATATTCATATAAAATGCATCGTAGTGATGACGTCCACTGTAGAAGCTTACTTTTTACCTGTCGTTGGGACAAAAATCACTGATTGCTAATGAGTAGTTAGAGTTTGCATATGGTGAAGCTACTAGCATTGAGAATAAAGTCATTTAGTCATAATTTATTAGTAAATATGCAGTACAATAGAGTATTTCAACGTTAATTAAGAATTTATGCGAATAATCTTAATTTAAAATCGATACAAGTTGCGCAATTATTATGTTAGTTAACTAATAGCTGATTCATAGTATTATCAACATGTAACGATGCGATAATGCAGCTTCGAAGCGAACAACTTTCAAACTTCAGCCTGAAAATATTATACAAATTGAATGTGTTATCAAACGATAATCCTAGAGTTAACATCATCTTTCTATGCACATACTTTGCAGCTTCTATCGCTGTTAGCGGTGACTATTTGACGTCGATCATCCTAGACATAAGTAAAATAATGTCGGTATTTAATTTATTCTCTATAATATCGAATGATTGTAGAACGTGATGGATTTGTCGTCACGAATTTTGCCTTTACGTTGTCACTGCTGATCTCAATCATCTTCTTCACCTTTCTGTTACTGAGCGTGCATAGTAACACTGATAACTATTTGCGATTCATCGATCGGCGACAGATTGAAGCAATTGTCGCTCATAATCCACATCGAGCAAGGCGAATGCTAGATATGATGAATAAATTTCTGTACTTCGTAAATGTCTACATCTTTATTCCGCCGATAATTCCGACCGTTGTTTGCTTCATCGGGAAAGAGTGTCCAGAGGATATGAATTTATGCGCTGTCGGTTTTCACTCGGTAAGTTATTACCTATGATAATGTGATTAATTAATAACTAATATTATTTCTTAAGAATTTGGTAGCAATGGCAACAAATAATCTTCAACGCTACTTCTTCAAATTGCTATTCATCGGATGTGGAGTCTATGCAATCTTCGCGGCTGTAAACATCTTCTGCCTCTTGGGCCTTCGCGGCCTTGTACGCGGTTCGCTTTATAATGATATTCGAATGACAATGCAGCGCATTCCAAGGGAACAAAATCGTGTCAAGCGTCGAAAATTGGTGCGATTGGTGGTTGATGCTCACAATCGACTCTACGAGTAAGATAAATTTGTATGTTAGCTAATTGAACTGCTTTATGTGAATTCAACTTTGCGGACAATTTGATTTATTGAATCAAACGACACAGAATGTGATTTTGTCGGCAGTACTCACAACGCTGTTAGTCATCTCTGCCATGATTGCTACGCTCTTCGAACGCATTGACTACGTTACGGTAGCACATGCCTGTCCGTATGCATTTGCAATGATAGTCCTGGCCATTTGCGGCGAGTATCTAGTGGAGCAGAATAATAAATTGTATGATGCGCTTATCAATTGTGTACCGTGGGAGGATGGCGATGTGGAGACGGCGCGCGATTTTCTAATGGTGATGATGCGTTGTCGCGAGCCGATCGTATTGAAAATAGGCGAGTTTGATGTCTTCTTGCTGCCGATTGTGCTTAAGGTAAATTAGCAAATTGGAAAATTGATATATAACTAGAATTATAATTCTAGATGTTTAATGCCATTTATTCGTACGCCACGATGATGCTACAATTTAAGAAGTAAAAATGTATTATATGGTTGATTGCAAAATTAAATAGGTCCTCTTGTGGGCTGCATTTAGCAAGTAGCATGATTTCACATAACATTTTTTGCTATTATCGCAAAATTCCAATCTAAGACAAAACAAAAATATATATTAGGAACAACTTAAAATAATCATTTTAGAACTAAGCAAATTCATGTGTTCATGAAAAAGTTGCGTTTTAAAATCCTTAATAATAACACATTATACATATGCAAAAAACTCATCGTGAGGACTGCTTATTTAATATGCATGGAATAAATCATTCTACTCAAATAGTGATATAATATTAAAATTGACCTGAATTAATACCCAATTTAACTAGTCATTGCCTATCGCAAGACAATGGGATTAAGTAAAATTAATAATTGAACAGTGAAGTTTATCACATTATTATTAACTCGCAATTGACATTGAACAAATTTAAGATTGAACTGTTAGACAAAGTAGATAAGCGATTATCAAAACGAAAACATTGTCTTGCATTCGTGTATCTAACATCTAATATCACAATTATCAAAGCTAATCTAACATCGAAGGTCTTAAGCATATAATCATATAATAGTGCTGTTTGGATCGTAACATTGACGCATCTTGTGCACATGTGCGTCACATTGCAATGGTTAAACAATGGACCAGAAATACATTTTGGGGTGCAAAGAATGTATCATATTGCACTGACCACCATCGTGTGACTTTTTGGTGTGTCGATCAGGCACTTCTGCAACAACCCGCAACTAGACAAGACTTGCCCAGCTTAATATTGTAAAAGTAGAGTTTAGTTTATTGTTTTAATAAATTGTTTTACAAAAAATATAATTATACTATTGTATAACAGTGTATAACCCGTTGCCAACAGAATTGGCAAATAATTGTCAAACCAAATTGGAAACCAACCTATTTTTATATATTTGACTCTTTACTGTCAGTTTGACAANGGCAGCATAACTTTCTTTTTTAAAATGCACGACATTCATTCGGTTGACGTCGTAGGGGCGCGCTAGTGGTCATATTCGAGAGAGGGGACTTTAAAGTTTTGTCAAGACGTGCAAAGTTCTTCTCGAAGTCGTTCCTGAGAACGCTGTTGATTTTTTAGTGAAGAAGCCCATTTTGTCATGACTCTTGCCGGCATAGCAGGCGTTATGTTGGCAGTTTCTTCCTGGATTTTAGTCTTCAGGTCTTATGGGGTTCACATGAACACGGAATTTCAAAAAACCCAATACAAAAAAATCGCAAGGGGCCAAATCGGGAGGGTCGGTCGGCCACTCCAAATCGCCCCAAATTGAGATGAGGTGCTCTGGCAAGTGTTCCCTCAAAACAGCCATCGATGCTCTTGAAGTGTATGCCGTTGCACCGTCTTGTTAGAACCAAATGTCTCCTAACAATAAGTCCAACTCATTTAGCCATGGAAAACAAAATTCCTGCATCATGTCTACATACCGGTCCGATTTCATTTTCTTTAATTTGTTTATTGACGGTTCCACACAAATGAAAATGGGCTTCTTAACTAAAAAAACAATAGCGTCCATAGGAACGACCTGGAGAAGAACTTTACACGTCGGGACAAAACTTTAAAGTCCCCCCTCTCGAACGAGACCACTAGCGCTCCCCTACGACATAAAACGAATGAATGGCGCGCATTTTAAAAAAGGAAATTATCCTGCCGCACCCTGTATATATAAGATGCTAAGTCATCGATGACGAATTTTGTAGAGTGCCATGTATTTATCTTCACCAACTTCTCCCCTCAACTATCACTGGTTATGTCCTTTACTTTCTTCATTTTTATAAGACTGTACGTGCGTTCAAATTCAACCACCTTTTAAATGTTAAAAGAAGGGTCAAATGTAAAAAAAACTTTTAGGATATAGTATCGAATGCATCCATAAATAAGAATGATTAATTATAATGAAGTATATATGAAATAACTACCTATAGTCGATTCTTTATATTTGTGATTAATGAATAAATAGAAAACATTGCTTGAACCAACTGAAATTATAAATTTGTATAATAAGTACTTAGAATGAAAGAAATTACATATGCGTAGAATAAAAAAAATATTTATGGGGAATATATTTTTACAGCCATAAAGTTAAATTCTTGCTGAGCACGCATCATCATAATTACCAATATTTTTTACATTCGTATTGGTAGGTCCTCCCACTTTGATAGATAAATTTTGTTCGCTGTTTGGCTCATCTATAATATTGTAAACTGATAAGTAAAATGAGTTTTATCTTAATCACAATGGTAAAAAATATCCATAACATTCGTATGTAAAGAAAAACATATAAGCTTTTCTCATAGTTTCATTAACATCATTCGGTATGTCAGATGTCGACCAAAAGTTTTGTCGACGCGAAAGTATAAGCAGTTCCAGTTCACGTCTATAGAAAACAGTTATTGCAAGATGAATTGAAAACTGAAAAAATATAGTATAATAAAAATTAATCATTGGGGGAACACATTTATATACTTGATAATGCAGTACAATTTGAAGAAAATAGTCTAAAATGCTTCAGCATTGGCAAAGCAAAAATAACACTGTGCTAGAGCAAAATCTGTCAAAGAAGGCATTAGTGGATAAGAGTATTTAAGGTGTGCTGAATTCAATGGCGCAAACCGTTTTTAAAAGTTAGATCGCGTTTTCGAGATATCTCCATTCGAATGTCTGAAGAGCAATGGTACTACAGATACGCATTAGAGGTGCATCTTATTAATGGTGATGTAATCTAAAAGCGTTCACGCCTATTGTAGGTAAGAGTAAAATCCGTAAAACACAATATAAATACATATGCAGCTATACATATACATTAGAGGTGCATCTTATTGGTGATGACGTTTTACTTTATGAGAGTTCACGCCTATTGTACATTTCCATTAAAAAACGTATAGTATAAACACAGCCTTAAAATCGTTAAAGAATTCTAAACAAAAATGTTTTTGCAAGAAAACTAAATCCATTGAACAATTATAATGATTACCTATATCATTATTTTATCTTCTTCTATTAATTTATATTCAACCAATGACAAAAAGTAATACAAATTAAGCCTATTTTGTTTGCTTGTTCTTAAGATATGCAAATTGAGATATCTCAAAAACCCGATCTAACTTTTGAAAACGGTGTGCGCCAATAAATTCTGCGCACCCGAATTATTAAATTTGAACAGAGGGTAATTAGTATAGAATTAAATATAAATATAGTTTTTTCAGCTGCATATTGTTTGGAAACGTTTATACCATCCCAACTACGTATCGTTTACGGGTCTATTGATTTAAATCAAGTGCAACGTAATCCTAACTTTGCAAATGTAATGCAAATTACAATCCATCCTAGATATGTTTAAAATAAGTCGCAACACGGTATAGAACTTATAACAACAAATCCTATTACTTTTAGTGAATCAACAACTAAAATATGCTTATCTTCAACCAATTTAGATATGAATAAGGGTACAGTTGCTGGTTGGGGAACAGAACTGAATTGAAAAAGATAAATATGTCTATAGTTGGATTATCGGACTACATCTACAGTAATAATACCTTTGCGCAACTTGTAAAAAATGGTACATTTTGTGCAGGTGTGTGAAATTTTAAATTGCATGTATTTGATTTAATTGAATTGATTTGCAGATGAAAGAGATGGCAATGGTTCATATCTAAGTGTTAGTGGAGCGTCCTTATTTAAAAAAATTGGTGATATTTATTATATAAAGGGCATAGTGTCGCAAGCATTATTACGAGCGGATCAAACTTGTGATTTAAATAATTACGTAGTTTTTGTAGATGTTATTGTTAAGCTGGATTGGATTAGGAGTAAAATGAATAACCAGATATTAAGAATACATAAAAAGAAAGAAATAAAAAGCCTTTGAGTGTTAAGAATTTGATAAAAAAAATTGTAAAGAAACTCCTTCGCGCTAAGAAAAATCCATCTAAAATTTAATGTTTAAAAATCTCCCGGAAATACAGAAAATAAAATTATATAATTTCTATTTTACTATGTATACCAATGAATGAAAACCACGGTATGTGTTAGGGCCAAAGCTCGAAATATATTAAACCCAAGCACTTTTCTCCCTTCGTGTGAAATAATACTTTAAAAACCTTTTTTAATGTCGACATCGTAATAATTTCAGCTTGAAAATGAAAAATACGAATGACAAAATTTCCCTGATGATTTATATTGACTTACCTTGGACTTACCTAAGGGAAGGGAAAAATATATCGGAACAGCCTCAGGGAAATTAAACATTTTGCAGTTGCCGTAATCACATATCTATTTGAAAATTAAAAATTTTATATACCAGGTAACAATATACTGATTAGTAATAATTTTGCAATTGTTGCACATCATAGAATATTTAATCAAATGCATAAACAAATTTAGATTTTACCAATTCGTTCATTGTTGTTTTAAGTATTTTAACTATTTACACTGTTATTAAATTTTGTTGCATTAAGATATAATTTCTGTATCAAATTCTTGTACAGGACAGTCAGGAACGTAATCGCAGTTATCGCTAACTGTAGTTCTCTTTCTTTTTTTCGGTGGAAATTGTTTCTCCAAAAGTTTGCGAGCTTTATTAGCTTTTTTCCGTGCTTGCCGCTCTGCAAATTGCATGGTATATTTACCCGGAGCTTCCTTACATAACGATTGCTGAAAAGACGCAGCAAAGTTTCCACGATTTACTACCAATGCTGCAATATTACAGCGCATATCGTATCCAAAACTTTTCGAAGTATCTACTTTTTTACCACCTGTCACTTTATTCACAACAGAATTGAAAATTTTTGGTGCATATTTTGATTGCGTTTGAATCAAAATATTGCTGTGCTGAATAAGTCTTTCGATACTTGCCAATATATCCTGCATTACTCCACATCTTTCTAATTCTGGAATTAAGTTGGCTTCATTTGAATGTTCTTCATTGCAAAGGGATGCAAAACAATTATTGTGATCTCCAAACACATGAAAAACGCAATTTTTAATATCGTTTTTCAAATTCTCTGCCCGTTCAGCACTGGGTACATTCTCTTTTTTTCGATATGAAATCGCATTTTGTATTGCTAGTTTCATAGATAAAATGCTGCCCTTAATTTCTTTCCGTAGAAACGGTGTTACAAGTTGGCCAGACGATGTACTACGATTACTGTTGCTGATCTCCCGTAAATCATTACAAAAATTTTTCAGCAAATCATTTGTACCATCTATTTTTTCCACCTTTCGGCCAATATACGGATTTGTGTTATTAATTTTATCGATGATGCTGCTGTCACCATCTACCACCAATTTAGCGAATATTGCATTGTGTATTGTAATACTGTTGTTAAATCCTTCCGTAATGATCTCACTTTCCATCCCAGTGGATGATCCAGACCAATTTTTAAAACACAAATGTTCCTTATTAAGATTTAAGCGTTCATTTCTACTGCACATAGCACAAAAACTATTTTTAACACCTAAATACAAGAGTTTGCCTGTCCGTAGCCCAACAATGCAAGCAACACCAGAATGTGCATTACAGCTTCCATCCACTGTAACAGTAAGCAATGGCCGCCCATTCTCATCAACTTCATTGTTCGCAATGGCTAGTCGTGATTCTTCTTTCCCAGCCTCTATCATCGACTCCCAATTTTGGTCCATGACAGTACTTTGCAAGTTCGTCTCAATTTTTCGGTAATAATTATAAGAGATAGGTGGAATGTCAATTGCGCTTGAAAATTGACTCAAATGCAGATGTCCACGCCCTGATGCTATCGTACTGGAGACAATCGCTGCATTTATACCAACGGTAGCCTCCGGCTTATCTGTAGAAATAACCTTCATTCCATTGCACTTCTCACATAATAGTGTTAGCTGTGACATGTAGCCAAGACGTCGCTCTTTGAAAATCACCAAATGCTGTGAGCCACACTCAACGAGTCCGCTGTGCTTAAAGCTCAAAATTTCATTGAAGAAGTGATTTATATCAACTATTCGCCTTCCCGCAATAGTTGGCCTAAAATCATGAAATAATGTTAATTAAATAAAACAGCTTTATACTTCACATCGTTTCAACTTACGTGGCTGATGTTGATGGTCCCTCACATGATGTTGATGTTTCCTCAGTTGATGTTGATGGTTCATCAGTTGATGTTGATGGTTCATCAGTTAATGTTGTTTCACAAACCATCAATGGAGATTCAGCGACAGGATTTTCTTGCGCAGCATTTTCCGCTTTAAGTTTCCTACAGGCCAATGCATAATTAAAATATATGTTCATAATGGAATAAGTGTTGGAAAGTAGCAATAGATTTCAAATAGTGTTTTTCATTAAGGACGCTCAATTTTTGAATGCAAATAAAATGGGTTATTTTCTTCTTCTTAGTCTAATATCAAGCGCACTTTTCAAACCTAAATTTTACGTTAATTTTGTGGCTAAATTGCAGTCTGAATTTGTTGTAAAACTTTTCTCCGATTAATTTTCGGGGCATATACTTACTGTGTTTTCATCTAAAAATACATGACAAAATTGTTGTAAATTATTTAATCGATCGCAATGCTCGATTTTTCATATCTGATATACGTTTGCATGGATATTTGCACCGAAACTATTAAATAATTTATATTTTTTTGCTAATTATATAGAGCCATATCTTATCAATCTAAGAAACGCTATAGAACAAATTCAAGACGATATAAAGGCCAAAATCATCTAAAAATAAGGTTTGAAAGGTAAGTAGCGACTGGCATGTTGTATTAAAAATTGTAATAATATATGCTATCAAACTAAAAAAATCACGTAGACGTTTCACAGAAAATCAATTTTATTTACCTTCAAAGGTCAAGCGAATTTATTTGAAGACCCTTTATCTCAGTTATATATTTTACTATTTAAATAGACTAAAAGCTACTTACAGTCTGCGTTTTTGAGCTAAACGACGATTCTTTCGTTTTGACGACGCATAAAGTTTATATCCCATTATTAATTACTTAAACTAAATATCGTTCCTTTTGATTTTTGACGCCTTGATGCTTGTTGATTCTATACAGAGCCGGTAATCTCAAACTTCTTCAGCAAACTCGTCACTTCCTTAATGCCCTAAAGGTTTGCCGAACAGAACATTGATTTTCGTAATACAATTTAATGATTTGTTCACTTTCTTCTGTACTGTATTCTTGCATAATCTGCTCTATACGTTTAAGCAATTGTTATAGCTATATAGCGTTTTAGATTTGTAACAAACTAAGGTTTGTTTACTCTTAACTCAATAACACATGATAACACACTACAACCGCCATATTCAATATACTCGATTATATTGCGCATGTTAGTATGTTACATGTGTTGCCTACACTGCGAACGCAACACGTAAATAGTTTAGTAATAAAATTGATAAACATTCAAAATACGAAACAAATAAATAAATTATAAATCTTTGGACATTTTATGATAGATTTCGAAAGTAACTAAGCTCAAAATAATTTATAGTAACAGTAATAACATAGAGTAAGAAACTACTCTATGGTAATAAATAATAGTTTCTTATTCTATGGTAATAATTACGTGCTAATGATTGACAGCTACAACCCGTAAAACTAATAATTCTTTAGTGAGATGAAGGTTTCGTAAGACGAAATCTGTTTAACTATAATAATCTTTGACTATAATATAATATGTGGGAAAATAGTCCGTCTGTCAGCGCTGTAGATATGGCAATTCATGCTGACTATGTTTGGGGAAAAGCTTCACATGATATTGGAATTTTGAAAACAAACCTGATTACTTTTAGTACAAAAGCGAATAAAATATGTATACCTTCAACTAATTTCAATATGAACGAAGGTACTGTTGCTGGCTGGGAAGTTCTTGAACATGGTCAGAGACAGGGTTCAATCAAATTGAAACAAATAAAAATGCCTCATATTGGATTATTAGACTGTATATATAAAAATAAAAATTTAGCAGAGTTTGTTACTAGTGATACAATTTGCGCAGGTTTGATAAATTTAAATGCACCATTTTATATTGTTTAATAATTTAGTTGTTTGATTTGTGGCAAACAAAACGGTGAGGGCCCGTGTGGTGGCGATACTAGGCCCCCCTTTTAAAAAAGGTGCTGAAGTTTATTATATAAAGAGCATAGTTTCAACAGCATCGGCAGCGAGTGAAAGTTGTGATTTAAAAAGTCACGACAACATGCTTGTAATTTTTATTAAACACCTTTTTGCTATACTTTTTGAAGATGATCCTAAGTTTAATAAATAGTCGCATCACTTAAAAGCTATTCTTTTCTTTAAAAAATATTGACAGGTTTGATAAATAAAATATTTAAATTACTTACATTTATTGTTTCTATAAAAATATCATTTTCTTACACAGTAAGAATTCAATCAAAACTTTTTCAAGCATTGCATTAAAATATTTCGCAAAGTTATACGGAGTTTCTCATCAGTATTACATAAAACGTGCGTGCAATTATCGTCAATTTGAATCAGCGCATCCTGTTCTTGCTGAAAATAATATAAATAATAGATATCGGAAAATGATTGTCAAAATGTATACAAACCAAGTGTATTACATATCCATT
>JARJDW010018856.1:0-11643 GCA_030264715.1 Adinopsis sp. GC000173 | reverse complement strand
CAGTAATATAAGCTTCTGAGATGCTTCGTAGTTCTAAATATTTAAATAGATACATATTGGTAATATTTATTTACTGGGGGAGGTTTATTTACTGTACAAGTTATCCTATTAGAAAAAAACAAATATTTTTGTAATCTAGCAAATTCTTTTGATGTCAAGAAAATTGCTTCTCGCTGTAATAAAGAAAATTTGATTGAAGTGTTGACGCTGAAACTGAAGTTTCAATCTAGTTTCTACAAAGTAAGAAATGAATGAAAAGTATGTATATGGAAGTCATACTTTTATTGTAAATTAAAAATTATTAATCAAATAAGTTTTGTCAGAGTGATTAAAATAAATATTGTTCATGTTGTAATGGAAATTCAATTCATATTACATAATTTGTTACATCTTTAACAATAGTGTAAATCCGCCAAAACAAATACCGTCCATTTCCCATAGTTTATGTGCTGACTGAATAATTTACAATTTCAACAACTTTATACTATATTTCAAATGGAATAAATTGGTCTGAGTCATTTATTCAAGGATTTTTTTACCCAATAAATATGATGTTTTTTTTATATAATATTATCATCATTTCTTATATAATGAAATGCGGGCTAGAACAATATAAGAATATGATTGTTTAGAAAAAATCTTCACTTGCACGCTATGTATGTATGATTTTAATTTACGTTACGGCATGCTGCTAAAAAGAATACGATAAATTGTGTGCACCGCTTTTTTGGCAGCCGTTTAATTTTCATTAAACTAACGAGTGCGTTCCAGGGTTACGTTCATAATTCATTTTTTTCAAAACATCTAAATTTGATGCCAAAATGCACGTACGCAAATATAGATGCAAGCGAAAAAGTTTAGCATTTGATACAATAGCAATGCATCACGTTTTAATTGTTCCTGCCAAATTAACATAAAATTTTAATCAACGAAATTATTAGTTTCATTGAGGCTGTAACTATATATCGTTAGAAGGTGACATTTACGAGCATAATTGTATTATGAGCGTCATTTCAGTTTTATTTATAGAACAACAAAGTTATTAATACAAAATTAAGAAGGTGAACTTAAAATATGTGACTTTTATCTATAGAATAGAAACATCTTCAACATACCTACATGGAATGCTGGTCGGGTTAACGACAAAATGAGCGATTTTTAACTTTATTACTCCAATCAATTTCGGTTACTTCAATTTTAAAGCTCTTATATAACGTATCTACGAAGATATTACTTATTTTACCAATCCCTTACATTTTAATTAAATAGAAACATTTTACTTTTATTTCCTCACACAAATCAATTGTTTGCTGTAATTTTTATCAAAATAAAACAACAAATAAAAAATAATTAAAATGATGATATTTCCATGATGTTTACTATCATACCTTTTCTTATTAAACAACTAATTGTTTTCAACAGATCAGCGTTTTTCAAGGTAATGAAAAAAATATATTTTTTCCAATTTTATTACTCATGAAGGAGAATGTTTGCACAGTATGGTTTTCCTACTTGTTGTGTTAAGATGCATTTGTTTATACAAATTCATTATCCACTGCAATTTCATTATTATATTTTAATTCCACAAAACTATAAATTTTACCTTTCGTCTTGTTTTGGTATATCGGTGAATATATTTGCAGCTGTGCTCTATTTGCATAAAATGTCAAGCTACATTTTAGAATATAGGCAGCTTATTAAAAAATGGTTTTAGTTAATGGAATATTTAAATATGTCCATGTAGTAATGATATTATTTAAAACATCTGTATTTACAAATTATATTAATATTTTGAGCAATATTTCATATTAATGTATATTTTTTCTGTTTTAGGTAAAATTCATAATCTTCTTCTATTGGGTTATCAATTGTATAAAGGTAAACTGCATCGTAATATATATTTCCAGTTATTTTGAATATTTAAGTTTTATTATCACAGATATAGGTAGGGAATGTAAAAATTGTATTAAAAGATAAGATACTAAAGAATTTTTTTAAGTTCCTCCATGTTATTGTCATAACCAATAAATTGTTATGAAAATTTTAATGAAATTTATTAACTATACTAGTCCATTTTTATATGTAATTCTTTTATACAACCAAATTCTTATGAGATAGCTGCATATGACATATAAATTGACACTATTTATATTTATAATTTATATTATTCGAAGAATAAACCCTTAGTAACTATTTTTTTAACGAAATTTACTGAAAAATAATATCTGAAGATATCTTATGTGTAAATTTTTAACTACTATCAAAAGATTGAAATGGTTTTACGAATTTTAATCATCCAACCATAAATATAAAATGAAAAGTAACCTATTAAACGGGCATTTAATTAGAAAATAATTAGTTTAATCGATAAATTAACAACATGAAAGAGCACCCTTGTTTTTAACTCTTCTAAAAGACTTGATGATTTGTTTTCCATTCATGATTTATAGTTGCAATCAGTATCATGGTGCATCCGCTTTAATATGCAATAAATTTTTCTATAAATAGCGGTAACTGAATAATCCAGTCATAATACAATAAGATTTTTACACGTTGCAATTACTTTACATTCTGATTAAAAAATAGGTAGGCATTGTGAAAAATTGTTTTGCTGGCAGTGTCATTATTAGAATTAATTATGAAATTTCACGTTAGTGTGAATCTAATAAAAATTTACTGTTATTTTTATTATATGAAATGAATACCCCTAATTGGTTAAAATAATAATTAATTTCCTTTTTAATTATTTTATTAATTACAATCACACTTTTAATTTTAACGAATTAGTTATGTTAATTTTAAACCAACAAAAATAATTAAACTTAATGCTCAGTTAAATCCAGCGAATAAATTATTTAGCTATAAATATTAAATATCATTTAATTGACTCAATAATAAAAAAGAGTAATCAAATATGAATAGATGTAAAACAATATGTAACCGTAAATGAAGAACTTTGCCATTTATCTTAATACTGTTTGTTCCTTTGTTGTATAACAACGTCTTATTAAATATCGCTTTATAATTTTTAATTAACATACAATACAGTACATTTTATTATTTTATATTTTATATTCTTCGTGAATTGTTATCGTGTCATGCTTTTAACCTGTTGACAAATCGTCGCTTTCGATACGGAAAAAGAAATATCGAATTTTAAATTTGTATGTACACGGCGAAAAATTACCTCGTTTATGCCGAGATTTATCTCAACAAGAATTTTTATTCCAATAATTTACCGTTTTTTAAAAGCGAAGTAGACAAACAAAAAAGCACATTATCGTTTCAATGTTTTTTTTCTCTCTACATCTCCTCCTAGATAATTTATGTGTTAGTATGCACTTAGAAAGAAAATGTAAGCAATTTTAGGTCTGTAATAATTCTCAGAACTACATAAACGTCGACGAGTGTTAATTTTCTTCGAGATGCATTTTTGTTTTTATTTCGCTTTTTCAATCTAATCGTTAAGGTTGTAAAAGCCATAGAGAAATCATTACATTTAAACGCAAAGAATGCAATACACTGTCGCCGTCAATTGTATTGTTACGATTTGATTTCACGGTTAAATCCCGAACAGAACAACAAAAAAAACTTGTTTGTGTCTAATTAGTCTTATATGAGGGGCTATATGGATTTTTTTTGATGATATATGATTATCAATTAAATTTTAATTAAACCGGAACTGTTTCTTCGAAGTAAATTCATTAAACGTTGAACAAAATCGTGTTTTACTTGCGCTGCAGCCTTTTTATTAATTGCTATAAAAAAGTTTTAACATTTTATTTGGTAGGCACATATGTGCGCATTACTTTGTAATTCGATGAACTTTGTCATACAAATTGCGAATTAATAAACAATTACTACCTACTACATGCTTTATTACAAACCCAGCAACCTCGTATTATTCAAATGTCTAATTTCTTTTATAGAGCATGGATAATAATGATGTTTTATCATTTGTTTAAATAAATATTTAATTATTTGTGATAATATGAAAGTAACAATTGGACCAATTTTAAAATTAATTGTATTCAAAAAAAATTAATCGCTGGTGTTAAGGATTGGAAGGGCAGGACTAAAACTCTCCAATTATAATTGAAAAATTCAGTATTTTGGTAATATATTGCGATCATTATGAGAGGCATCATATGAGATGCACACCAACTTGTTATTGCAGTACCTATTTGTATTAGATTAGAATTTTTCTACTAGTTGTAACATTGTTTAAATTATTTTGGTGAAAAAAAAATGGTCCCTAATGTAAAAAGATCTTAAGTAGATAAGTTTTTAGAAGGAGCAGAATATTTTAATATATGCCATATATTTAAATAATGTAAATTCAATGTGAATATTAAAATCGCGAACAATATAATGATTCTTATTATTAGGTGCTTTTAAACTAAAAATGTGCCAATTATTTTGAAATGTCTTACCCTATGTTAAAATTATCAATGTTTTGTCATTTTTTTTCACCATATTATAAAGAATAAATTGGTAATATTCATGGGTCATTAATAATTATAATTTTGTTGTTTTTTAATAAATAAAATACACCAATTAGGATGTACTGCCCATATAAATTGTACGCGCAAACATAACATTAAAATAGATAATACAGCAATGTTGATTTGCGAATAATTGACGTGCTTTCAGGTTTGTTAATTAGCCACTTATTGAATTTAAAAACATCCTAGGAGATTATGTAAATATATTTATATTTAATCAGTTTAATTCCAATTTAAAAATATATCATTAAGTCCTGAAACCAAAAAGATTCTGTTTTTATGTATTTTAATAAATATTGTTATGATGCTCGGGTTCAGTGTACCTAAAAAAATACAAAGACTTTGTGAAATATTCAAAACAACTCTTGCCCTTTAATTGAAAATATTGTTGCCTGCATGAAATTGCCAACATGTTGAAATTAAACTTTGAACTAACTTGTATATTGGAAAATCATACATATTTATATAGTGCAATAATACCCCATGTGAAATATTTCTGACATTTTTCGGATGCAATGGAATTTGATTTTCTACACATCCGAAATATCTAAATATTGTTGGCACTCCAATTTTAATCAGATCACATAATATAAAAACCCGTAAAGGTGGTCTTTGCAAATTCGAGTCTGTGAATGTTACATGCACCTTTACTCGTAAAATGTAATTTGGCAGATTTTTATGCTTTATCTGACAATGACATGAATTTTGCGAATTTATTGCTTCCAGCTTTTTATTACAAAACGAAGATGTTCCAGTTTTAGCAAATTGCAAAACGCAGCTCTGATTTGTAATTGGAGCTAATGACATTTTAATATTCAGTTACTTGCCAATTATTATGAAAGTCACTTTTTTATATTATGTTCTGCATTTAACAGTAGGCAGATAGAACGGTGCGTTGAACTTTCTTTTCGCATTGCATTTTTTGTTAAATTTATAATTTTACACAATTTTGAATGATTTTATTGGATTTTCTTTTCCTGGTGCTTGTTTTATGTTTCGAAACAATAATATTATTGTAAATTTGCTATGAAAATTAATATTCATTGGAAAACATTTAAATTACGACATTCTAATTATTGAAACTCATTTATCTGAAGTTGCAACATTAGTTCTTAAGTAAATATTTATTACACAATTATTTACTTACTATGTTTTAATTAATTAATTTATTGGCGATTGTAATAAGTTTTCCTGATCGCTGGCAAAAAATAAATCTTTTTTCCTCACATCAGCCATTTATATAAATCAAACATTTACAGCGCAACAATTGCATAAGAACATCAACTTGCGAAAAAAAAATGAATTACATCCAATTCAATTTGCTTCGTTAGCCGAACAAAAATATAAATCATAATAAAAGCGAAGTGACAATAACGATGTTTTGATGAAGGCGAATTGAGTCGTGCTAAATTCAAGTGAACAAGCTCTCGAGAGATTTATTTTTATATATGCACGCACCTTTCAACAATAGAAATCAATTATTTAATTGAAACTGGGCCACTTGAAAGGTCATCCATACAATGCACATGGCGAATTAACTGAAGCGAAAATATTCCAAACGCACTCGAAGACATTCTATGCGAATTGCTAAAACGCTAGAAATTTTTATGCATTTTTATTGCGAAATTACTGGCATCCATTCATCGCTAAATTTACATCTATTAAAGCAATATCGCGTTGGGTTGATGACAACATTAATTACATATTGATATACATAATGTTACCTTGTAAGTGCATCGATTAAATTAGTTTTCAAATAAGAAATAATTAGTTAATAAATTTTTATTAAAGCCGTAAAGTTTCCATTACAATTAAAGTTTCATTATATTTTTAATTTTTAAATGACTTTTAATTGTAAACAGTAGTAAGTTATTTAAGAGTTTCATTGTCGAAATTAATAAAAAGTTTGATTAATTAACAGGATATTAAAATTTTGTAAATTTCCATTGGGAAATTTAACATTTCTATAGTTTTAGTTAGAGTCGTGATTAGATTTTATAACATTAAAGTAAGGGTGAATGCATTTCAAGATTGTAAAGGCGTAACTTGATTTTCCTCAAAAATACTAAACTTAAAAGCATATGAATTCAAATATATTTATATAAATTTATGCATAAAATGTTTAAAATTTAAATACAAATAGATGAAAATTATTTTTGATTTTGTTTCTGTTACAATTGTTTTCAACTTTGTTGCATCTTTTAGAATTTTATATTTGTTACAAGACAAACAACTTTCAGTAACTGCATTTTTCTTAAAAATACTAAACTTAAAAAAAAAGAATTCAAATACTCGTATATTTAAATAAATTTATACATAAAATATTAAAAATTTTAATACAAATAGTTGAATATGACTCATTATACATATTTTTGATTTTGTTTCTGTTACAATTGTTTTCAACTTTGTTGCACCTTTTTAAGAATTTGAAAATTTGACCTGTACTTTTAACAATGATTTTTATCTATTGCGATAAAAACGATATCATTTAAGGGGTTATATCTACTTAAAAATTTTGAAAAAATCGATTTTTTTTAAATTACAGTTTCTTAAAGTATATAATGTTAGAAATATTCCCTTAAAATTTTATCTTGATCCGTCGTATTTTCCTGGAGATATGTGCCCTTGAGTGTAGGTCCGTTGCAACGCTCCGAGCCGTTTAGCGTGGTAGCTGCATGGAAGGATGAAACTTCAAACGCGTTTCTCTCAAAACTATGTTTTCAAAATCGGTGACCACGATTTCAAAAACTGCTGCACCGATCGATCTGAAATTTTGCATGCTTTTTTTAGACATGAAAATCTAGTCCTTAATCGTAGAATTTTTTCTTCTAATGCGTATTTTGTTTTTAAATTACGAAAACGTCCGATTTTTTTTACGAAAATCGATTATTCAGCTTTGAATAGCCTCCATTTTGTTGTTATTAAATTTTTCGCCAAACGGAACGATTAAAGAATACATAATTTCATATACATATTAATAAATTTTTTTGGATTTTTTATTTTGGATACTCTGGTTCGGAATGGGAGTGGACACAGTTAAACGCATTTTTGAACACAGAAACTTTCGTACAGCAATATGCATATATTTTCTAGAAAAAAAATCACAAAAATTCGTATTTTTTCGGTCGCGCAAGTAGATCTAACTTCTTAAGGAAAAAGAATTGTTCCACAAATTATTACTCTACTTGTTTGTTGTAGCTCAAATTTGGAGCAAGTTAAATTAATTTTAACAGTGCAACCAAAGTCGATTGTTGTTGCTGACCGAACCTGGTTCATCTTTTCAAATAATATATTTGTAACAATACAAACAATTTTCAGTCTTTTAACAATATTCGGTATATTTAGTTCTTAATCGATATTGATATTTACATTATCAAATTAAGATTTAAATCATGGACTACAATTTAGAACTAAATATAGAGTTTTTATGTTATTTTATCAATCAATTGCTGCTTAAAAATTAATATATATTTTTATAAAAAGTCAATGAAAAGTATCAATTAATAATTTAATTCGTAGGACTCTGTATAACCTAATATTTATTATTATAAATTTATTTATTGATTTTAATTAATGATCTTTACAAATTCATCTTTTTGCCGAAATTTTCATTTCAAGTTTAAAAAATTTTCAATTTGATTTATATTAGTAAACTAATTTTGATAAAGTACACATAGATATGACTATTGCCAAATATTTATTTAAGCTCAAATTGAATTGGATATTTCTAAATTCAGTAGCATTTAAAAACGTCATTTAATTTTTGATAAATGCGATGGAAATGAAATTTATTACACATTTCGTGCGTCGGTATGCCGTTTTAGAGTATTTTAGTTT
This sequence comes from Adinopsis sp. GC000173, assembly GCA_030264715.1. NCBI lineage: Eukaryota > Metazoa > Arthropoda > Insecta > Coleoptera > Staphylinidae > Adinopsis > Adinopsis sp. GC000173. The sequence goes on along the minus strand of JARJDW010018856.1, from coordinate 3,301 downwards.
GCATTATGATTATGCGGGTGATGAAATTTTCGCGCAGTGAATTTTCCAGGAAATTGTGTTTATAACGCTGACATGTTGCCTGTGAATTGTCGATTTAATTTTCCTGTGGCGTACGGCGTCTAGAAAAGGAAATTGCAAACTTTATCGAATGATGCTGAAGGTGGAAAAAACGCAATAATCGAATGTGTGCATTTTGCTAATTGAAGTGTGGTAGCACATATTAATCACTACTGTTTATTATCTGAAACGTATGCGAGAAAGTTTGCCAAACCGCACACAATTTTTCTTATTTACACCATGTAAAAAGATTGATGATTGTTTAATTCATTGCTGTGCACTCCTAATCTTTATGCTATTGTAGTTTTGCAGCGATATATATAGAATGGAATTTTTCTGCGCTAGAGAAATTCGCGCCGGATTTTAACAACATTGTTGGTTTTGTTGTTGTTTAACGATAATGGAATTTATTAGTAGGTTAGAAAGGATTTTGTTGTTTAAGCTTGGCTAATTCTTGTTAAGAAATGTATTAAGTAAATAGGATTTTAAGTCTTTAAGATTGTTATTTATAATTCCATTTGATTTATTAGTTTTAGTCATCTCGCTGGAAATGTTTTTTGATCGTTTGAAATATAAGTATAAGTAGATATCCTAGATTTAATTGATAGTGAAATTAATAGCTTTAAATTTACATCTAAACTAGATCTATAAAGATCACTATAACAGAAACTGATTCACATTGACGCGTAACACTTAATTTATCGATTTATTAATGCAGCTTGAAGCAATAATGATTCAATGTTGTATAATTTTGTTTATTTGTTTTCAATCAGATAGAAATATGCGAAAAAGTCTTTGCGAAGAAACAGGATATTGTCCGTCAGAGTTGTTCAATCATTTTATTATTGGTTTAAAGTTAAAAATAATTTATGCGTTATTTTTTTTGTACAAACGCTTATTATTCCATTTAAAAGTGCTTATTAATACTTTACTATAATGCCACCCACAACTTCTTTTTTTGGCTGGGTAGTTAATTAAATTCATAAGCGTTAATGGTCGGCGACATCCAGCAAGTTGAGTTACACTGTTCTATATGAATTCATCTTTTTTAAAGAATATTTTAAATTTGTTCTGGCTGATTCAGTGAAATTAGTTATGTATTACAAATAACTTATCATGTCTCTTAGGCAATTAATCATTTTACGGGTGATTAAAATAACAATAAATAAGCTTAAATTAATTATAGTAAACATTTGTCTCATTTTTATGGAAAACTATAAAATTATTAAATCATTTCTCTATTAACAATTGAATTAAATAACTTTTTTACATTATATCGTAAATTAATATAGTAAAATAAAAAGATGATTAATTATCTATTCAAAATTTTTAAAACAATAATAGCAGTATTATGATTCATTAATTATTCTTCGCATTCGTACCCACCTATGATTTTGTTTCTCGGAAAAAAAGTTTAATAATTATCCATCTCATTAATCATGCGCATCTAAAATATTGTCTATGACACTGCAAGTCCATTAAATTTCCGTATGAAAAACGTCGATTCATTATTTCATCATCAAACATGGAAGTGTTATAATATCTACCTAACAATTTTTACTTGTTAACTACTTACTGCACAGCATCACATAACTTGGTTAATTCCATTTGCATTGAAAGAAGTTCAAATGAAAGGAAAATTGAACGAGGCACGACGTGAAAGTGAATTAATTTGTTTGCAAATTATGTGAACTATTTTTCTAGTGCATATAAGAACAATTAATTAAAGTCAGGGTCTTCGTATTATTATTTAATTCAATTACGCTGACATTGAANCGATGTGAAAGTGAATTAATTTGTTTGCAAATTATGTGAACTATTTTTCTAGTGCATATAAGAACAATTAATTAAAGTCAGGGTCTTCGTATTATTATTTAATTCAATTACGCTGACATTAAATTTTTTGCAGTTTTGCGTATTTAATAATCGTGCCAATTATGAAATATATAAGTAACTCGTTAGAATTTATAATTTTTTTAAACCAACCAAAAATAAAAAAATAAATTCTTTATTATGTATCTTAAGAAGAATGGGCATTATTTAGGAAATATAAAATAGTGGTTATTTTAAGAGAAAATGCTTATGTAGGTACTTACAATATTGTTATTTTTAGTGCAGTACTTGGAGATATTGTGCCGAGTTTTAGTATTACAACACATGATGTATCACACCTACTCTACAGACTTTTGAATTCCTCCATGAATCCGCTGCGTAAATTTTGAATAGAAATAAATTAAAAAATATCGCAAAAAATAAAATAAATATCAGGTCTACTGGAAAGTGCTGTCGTTTATAGTATGCAACAAAATTTTTTTTTACCTTCATTAATATTTATTTTTCACTGTAGTGTCTATCTTTATTTAAGACCTTTTTCAAGCATAATTCCAATCTTTAAATATAGTTTTTAATTTTTTTTTTGTAGGCTAATTTTCATGTTCAGAATAGACATTGTCTCAACTACGCACTTTAAGAGCTACGTTGTAAATTTATTTTTGTGTATTTATGTAATATTGTGCGTTGGTTTAAATGTACAATTAAAAAAAACTTTAAAAAATGTAATATATGGGTTCCTCACTCCCACGCCTTTAAGTTAAATACTGTTTAAATAAAAGTTTGCAATTATAAAATTAGTGCACAATGTTGTATAGTAAGAATGCAATAGATAGTATTATTTTTTGTTTGAAAAATTAGTATTAACAGAACTGTCCGGTAGACCTAATATAAAAATAAAATTTATAGTAATTTTTCTTTTCTTTTTTACTCATTTTTTCTGAAACATACTTTATAATTAAACGAAGAGTATTTTGTGTAAAAAATTATGTAAAATAATTTGTAACGTCTATTTATTACCCAGAATTAGCATGCTGCTATTAATTATAAATCATGGTCGACCAATAAAAATAGCACTAAAATTTTACACACACACACACACACACACACACACACACACACACACACAAAATGTTTTGCTTCAATAATTATTGGCTACTGAACTTAAAAATTACACAATTTATGAATCACTAATCTCCACAGCAATAAATATTTATTAACCATTTAGTATATGTATAAAAATTATATAATAATACGACTATAAATCTAGTATCATGATAGTTATGTCGAAAATACATATTTTTTATTTGAATTGATTGTACAACGCAACGTTGAGTAATCTAAATTCCCGTTAAATAATTAGTAACACTTGTTTAAAAAAGACATACTTGATTAATCATGGTTATTGCCTTGT